>NIPQ01093153.1:21397-33400 GCA_002806875.1 Lepidotrigona ventralis hoosana
AAAAAAAAAAAAAAAAAAAAAAAAAAAAAAAGAAAAGATTACCGCAGCCCCCTTATTTTCAACAATTAAGATTTTAGACAATCCCACTTAAGTGTTCCACCCTGTATACACTTTCATGCCTTCAAATTTCTAAAAATAATCCACAGTCTATCCATAAAATATTGTACATAAAAATCCCCAAATCTCCAAGCTATCGTTCGACTATAATATAATCCTCGTGTCACGATTGGCTCCTAGGAACCTCAGATGCCCGTAACTCGAGCGTCGACCTCGACTCAACAAGCAAGCAGCTGCGACAATCATCATCATCACTTACAAGTCTCTCTTGGACGGTGACTCGAAGCACTGTTCCCAGAACAGAGCCTTCTTCGACGACCGTATCCGGAGGGCACAGGCGGACCGAGTGCGAGGAAGCCCCCCGGACAACGCTGCGATCCCTCCGCCAGCCAGCGACGGGGAACTCATCCCACCGCCGCATCTTTTTAGGCCACCGCTGGGCAACGGGGTGTCCATCAAGCCTCCGCTAGAGCCAGACATCGTTACAGCCTCCTGTCTCTCGGTTTCATCCACATTCCAACTCGTTGTTCCCTTGGCCTCCTCGTCTCTCGATCATTCCAAGTGGCTGGGGGAGGGGGATTGATGGATCTTCCAGTTGTCTTCCTCAGAGAGCGTTTACAGACGATTTGCTAACGGGCGTCCTCATCGATGTAAATCTAGTTGTTATTCGCTGCAGGAGACCACTATATTCCTCGTCGAAGTGATTACATGAGAAGTTTGATTATTCGGTTGACACTGTTCAGCGACTGAATGGTGGAAGACACTTTTGAACTTTCTCTTTCGTACACGTTTTACTTCGAATTCACTCGTAGGGGTCTTGTTGACTGACAGTCTGACACTTGCACAGGCACAGAGAGTTGGACCGCTGAATTGCTCGAGTTTGGCAACACACGTTTGGAACACACGGGAACGCACGCAAAGTACGTTTCAAGATTTATTTCTCTCTCACCTACTCTCGCTACTACGACAGAGAACGGAAGCTCAGTTTTTTTTACTACCAGAAGTTGTTGCTAACTTTTCGCACTAAACTCTCCGGCATCCTTTCTTTTCTCATTATCTCTCGAGGAAAATTCCCAGCCAGCGAAACTCAACCGCGTTGAAACTATCCATAAATAAATGACACGAACTCCCGTGGCAGTTTCACTGCTGGAAACTTCCTACGTCGAGGCGTACTCCGAACGAGAACTAAAGCAATTTTCAATTTTGCTTTCTAGCCGGGAAATTCTACCTGTTGAGACTACAACTACTGACAAATGGATTCTCGTATCGCATCTTTGGTGCTCGAACTTCCCACAAGGTTCCCCCCTTTTTTTCCCAAGGTAAGTTAAATCAATCCCGCAGCTGAGAGAGCTTATTAACAAACTTGAAACTAGGAGAGTGGTTATTGGAAGAATCTTCATTCAACACGTAAGTAACAATTAATTAATATTAGTTTGAGCATTAACTAGTTGCTTCTTGTCTAAATACTTGGCAATAGTGCTCAGTATAATACTAGTAATACTTGGTACAATACTAGTAATGTTTAATGATAATACTAGTAATATTGGTATTATACTACAGCAGATAATACTTTTAATAGTGTAGACAACGAGTAACAAGTAACCCAAATACAACGAGGAAATTCTACATCGTACACACGCGTGATAAAATCCCACGGGACTCTTGCATTTACTACCAACTATGCACCAGTAACTAGCTAGCCGCTAAACTCTCTTAATCAATTGGAAACTAAAGTTTGCCCGATCGGAGCCGGTAACTTGCCCATCATTTTCATGATGGGGACTGGACCTCTAATCCAGTACACATGTTATTTTCCCAAAGCGACAACTGATAACTTGCCATCGATTATATTGGACCAAATTGGCGAAAAAAGAGGAATTAGTTTTTTTTTTAACGTAATGAGAGAGAAAGAGAGAGAGGTATTGCGAATCGAAACGAGATCAAATTCAATTTTCCCCACGTCGTTCAGAGCGGAGGCAGCAAACGAGGAGAGCGACTGGATTTTTGTTTACTCGCGGCGCGGAAGCTTCATTAGAACGATTGAATTTCAAAAGGTCGAAGAGACTGGAGTGGGCGTCGTGGCGCTTCAGCGAATCACGTGTCGTTTGAATTTCAGATCGACGATGAAATTTTGCCGTCATTTGGAAGTCGTCCGTCCGTTCTTCTTCCATGCAAACGAGGCAATTTAATCCCCCACCCTCGTCCCATCTAGCACTGTCATCAAGCGGCGTTTTCAACGAATCAACGAATGTGTCTCTCGGATTCTTACGTCCAGTCCATCGAAGTGACTTTTTTTTCCCCTCCGGTTGTTCGTGCATTACTTTTGTTGTTCACTTCTCTTTCAGCAAGCTGCCGTTTATCAACGAACGTGAAGCGGTAAATTTTTGCTATTTATCACTTCTGTCATTTGAGCGTCGCGATTGACACGCGCGACGACGATCTTCTCAATCAAACGTAACAAATAAAATCGAATTTCGCGAGAACGTGCGTTGTGTGATCTGGCAGCAGCCTGTTGAACTAACTGGGACAAGAACCGACTCTGAACTAAACGAAGCTTTGTAATTAAGCTAGGCTTCGTCTCTTTGCCTTTTAAAAAAACGACAACACTAAATTGGGACGTTCTTCTCTGCCAGGGGATTCGTTCTCGATTCCTCGATCGAATTTACAAGATTCCCAGTTTCCACGGCTAGAAGGCTATTCGAAATGGAATCCCGGTAGTTTTCAATTTTCCCCCGAAAGTCGGAATCGCAATGAATCTCGCGCGTATCTGTTAAAGTGACCAAACGTCCCTTAACTCAAGGCTCATGGAAGACGAACGTCCCTGGCGAGGATCTCAGTTTGACGTAAATCGGTAAATGCCGTACCGGCACTCTCGAACGACTGTCAAAGCATGTCCGGAGCTTTGCAGCGGGGAACAACGACGACGGGAGAACAAGTATCGCATTCTCGATGGGGACAACGTGTCTCGGGGAAACAGGCAGTGGAAATATCGAGCGTGGTTGCACAAGAAGGGGAGGGCGAGGGTGAAGGCTTCTTTGTTCCCTCTTATTTGGAATTCGGTAGCAAGCTCCTCCTCTCCGCGGAGATAGTTTGACCGAAGTTTGATTATGCTGGATTCCATTATGCCGCGAGATATTGTATTTCGTTAGCAGGTTATGCATTTGAAAACGCTGTGAGATGATGGAAAACGTCACGTTGAGATGGTTGTTGATTTCCACGCGTGCAAAATGCGAGATTTACGAGAGTGTAAAATAAGTTTTCATTATTATCGTTGTATAATTAAATTCGACATACCAATAAATTTAATTATATCGATGTAATTCAATTTATATTATTACATATTTAAAATCGTCAACACACGAGAATGTAAAAGTTCGATTTTGTTTCTTTGAAGATGCCGGATACTGCTGTGGATGCTGTATTTCGTTATTGGGGAAAGGAAAGGAATATTCGTGCACTCGAAGTATGGGACTGGCTGCGAGAAGATAAAAGATAAAATGAATTTGTATTGTCACGTTGATGGATATCTTCAATAATTACTTTGTATACTAAATATAATTCAATTTATATTATTATATATTTATATATTATTATACCCTTTCAGATTACGTGCAATTTTATGTAATTTTACACTTCGAAATTTCCTGTAAATCCGCAGTCTGTTAATCGCTGCATATGAAAGTTTCGATCCATCGAAGATGTTGTTATTACTATTATTATTATTAAATTTTAATACTTCGAAGCTTTCACTCTAACTGTTCTTCGTTGTTATTGAAAAAAAAAATCAGATATTAAAAATCGACGCGCAAATGAAAAATCGATGGACACCAATAGCTGTGCGCGTATCTATCGCCGTGAAAAATCTGCGAATAAACTTCTCAATGCGTGTGTACGGCAATGAATTGCACGGTACACTGGTTTCAATGACTGAAACCTTGTCGGAGACAACTAATTCAGTGGTTTGACAACGTGAATTCGTCTGTACGTATAATAGCGCAGCACGTCCCCATTTTCCTGGAAATTTCGCGCGATGTGAACAGCTGACGAAACAAAACGCGCGACTTTTATTTTCAATCCACCGATTCGCGCTCGCACCGAATCTCTCGAAATCTGGCCAGCGTAAAAAGACGAGCGCGGGAATCAAAGAGGATAATTAATTTAATTTTTCGATGATCGCTTGTTCCGCCACTTGCTGGGGGAAATCTCGAATTAAACGTTCGAGATATCAAACTCAAATTATTAACTAATTAATCATCGAAATTGAAGTTACTTTCGAAATATGCGAAATTGAAATCGAGAATGCATCTCGATGCTTCTTCGCGGGATTTTTCTCCGTTGCGTAAAATTCAGTGCGATCCAGTGTCTCGAGTGTCCTCGAGCGTTATACCTGGTCGTGGGGAAAAAATTGAAAGAAAGAAAAAAAAGAAAAAGAAAGAAATGATCGAGGCTTCGTTCGATTACAGAATCATTTCGTAACTCATGCGTTTCTTTCTGCATTCAAGGGGAACCGGGCAAAGAACGAGAGACGGTTGACCTTTCCAATACTGACGTAATCTGGGAGGAATCCTCTTTCTCTCTCTCTCTCTCTCTCTCTCAATGTCGGTTTGCGGACGGCTGTGAAGGCTCGTTTCCGGTTATGCAGAGGTGCACGACTCGCAATGGCGCCTTTAAATCTTTCTTCACCTCGCTTGTTTTCCAACTCGATTAATTTCTCTGTCCTTTCCTTTTTTAGATTTTACCAGCAATCCACTGTGATTTCAATAAACTCCCTTGAGAATGGGAAAGATAATTCCAAAGATAATTACTTCCTCGATTTTACGAAAGTAAATGCGTCTCAATGTGTGGAATTGCGAAAACGAATTTCACTTTCGATCCTGTCCTAAATTCAGAAGGGCCGTGAAGCACACGAATCTCGAAGCCGGATGTTCCGTTTCCTTCCGGTACTTTGTCAAATGTTGCTCAAGAACTGCTCGCGAACGATCTACAGGATGATATACAATTGGCATTCCACACTTTGTCACAGCGAAACGCGATTGCCAATTGCGACTGGTATTTTGCATCTCGCGAGAAAGCTCACGACGAGTAGTATTGTTTCACTCAGCTATCCAACGATCCAATTCGTCGAATTCTCGGATCATGAAGCTACACTTCATCTTTCTCGACAGTTTCTTTTCTTTTTTTTTTTTTTTTTTTTTTTTTTTTTATCGGGCGAACGTTCTTTACTGGAGAAAAATCAGGTCGAACTTGCGTTTCCCCCGTTTTAAACACACCGGGAGGAGAAGCAGTTACAAAGTTTCGACAGCCCCCATTATCCTTTAATCCGACTCGATGACTCGTATCGGCCATCGCGAACTTGCGAAATGGACCTATCGATCAATCCCCGGAGAAATATTCGACCGTGAGTTTTAATGCGAGAGTACTAAAATGGGAAACACGACGAGATAGAAAGAATCGAGTCGAAAATTTGTCGGGGACTCTTTTTCTTTTTTTCTTTTCCAAGTTTCGCAGAGAGTTTTTTCACATAAAAAAAGAAAAAATTACTTCTTTGGAACGATACGAAATTTCATGGGATTTTGAATTTGTAGAATTTTGTAGAGTTGTATGAAATTTCGGATCCCGAGGGATTTCATAAAATGTTAAAGAATTTTTTAAAATTCTGAGTAAACTTGTGGAGTTTGAAAACATTTCACGGAATTTTGAAGAATTTTGTAGAATCACGAGCAAATTTGTAAAATCTTAAAGAACTTCACGAAGAATTTAGAATCCTGAGTAAATTTGTAGAATCTCTCTTGCAGAGTTTCGCAAAATTTCGGAGAATCTTGCAAACTCTGTGTTTCAAAATTCCTGACGCATTGCTCTGTGAAAAAATACTTACGAACTTCGGTAGAAAATCCTACGTGCAAATTTATCGGATGGGAAGCTCTGATTAAATTACTGAGGCTCTAAGCCTAAGTAAACACTCGATATAAATGTTTGATCAAAGCTCAGAATCGAGCACTCGACTGCAGTTAGATCAATTTTCTGATGGTTAATTAGCCCGTTAGTCGAAAATTTTAACCGCGAGAAATCTCTAAGCCTAAGTAAACACTCGATATAAATGTTTGATCAAAGCTCAGAATCGAGCACTCGACTGCAGTTAGATCAATTTTCTGATGGTTAATTAGCCCGTTAGTCGAAAATTTTAACCGCGAGAAAATGTTTGATAAATTAATTTCCTTTTTTAAAAAATTCATAAGCAAACGCAAGTTCGATTCTAGGCTTGATTTAAAAAAAGAGATAAGAATCTTGATTTAAAACTGAATAACTACAACGAAATTATAATCCAAATCAAATATTCCAAGGACAGCTTGATTAAAACAGTTGGCAAAATACTTTCGGGAAATGTCGTTGAAATATTCGTTCAGCAACCAAACCGAGGATTCGATTAAAAAATTCACTTCATCATCTCAGATTAGATCGACGTGTTAACCATAAACAATGTAAAANAAATTATTCTAAATTCTACGATCTAAAGTCGCGAATTACTTTACAAAAAAATCCGCCAAGTTGTACAGAAGTGTGACAAATTTATGAATATTTTCTATATATAAAGAAGAAAGATTTTCAAGTTGGTTTCCATTTGCGACAGTTGTTAATTTCTTCGTTCGAATGCCTGTGATAATATCGGGAAATTTTCTTCGTGACTGAGTCTACTATGATCTTGAAAATCGAAGTCTTGAAAATCCTCTTTAAAATGCTATGAATGACATTTTTCCTTTCGCCATTTTATCGAACTTCGAACGTTTCTTGAATTTCCACGTCGTGTAGTAAATTCTGACGTTCGAGGTCCAATAAAATTGGTGGAGAAGCGAGTTTCAAATGATTGATGCAAGAGGTTTCAACCTTTTTGAGATTTTTCGGTAATTTTTCGAGGAACGTTTAACATTTCCACACTCTCCGACAACCGAGGTATCGCGTTGCTTTTCCACTCGTTGCGCAATATAAAAACATCCGCGGAAAAGAAAAACAAGACGTAAGCAGAGATCTCGCCGTTGTTAAAATTGTGGCGAGCTGGAATCGTTCGCGAAACTGAAACAAGCCAAATTCAAAAAGTACGGACCGGTATATCAGAAACGAAAAATTGCAATTGAAATAACTTGCGAGAAGAAAAAAAAAGTCGGAAAAATTTTTTTACGGACGATTGCAGGTCCTTTCGATTCAACGCCGGTGAAAAGAACCGCGGACGAAAGGGGGCTATCGATCGGTCGTTAAAATTGCAAAACGCGGGTCTGCGTCGGCAACTGGCGAAACTGTCGGCAGCTACCTATGAACTTTTCGGGAATTTACGTTTAATAATCCTGGGGCGAAAGCTTTGAAATCGAGGCGGAGCGGCTCTTTAATGGCCGGCCAGCTGAATAAAATGCTATCAACTCCTCTATTACATATGTATGTATTATACATTGCATCCCACGCCATCCAACTTTACGCGTAACATGTAAACGCCGCGCGAACACACGTTCAACGTTACACCATCCCCATGTTTTACGATCGTTTTACAACAGTTTTTTTTATTCCTAAGGTTCTCTCCTTCCACCGTGCTACACCGCGATGTTTCTCTTCTCGTTGCACTGCCTCAGCTCTCGCGATTCGCGATTAAGTATACGTGTTCGACGGGGAATCGGAACGGAGGAATGAGAAGAAAGAACGAACGTACGACGCGTACGATAAAATTCCATAAATATTCAACTGGTTCTGCAGGTCGCGCGCGTTTCGTTGCATATTTATGAAACCTGTTTGCCCGTCGCGAAAATCCGCCGTTCGCTCGAATTTAGACTGGCTGCTTTCCCTCCCCTCCCCACCAGCTCTTTCCCACGGGAGCGACTACAGTACATTCTTCCCGAGCGGTTCATTCCGCTTCCGAGGGCTAAGGTCGGCAATCCTCGCTTTGGGAAACTTTGTTCCTGCAACGTTTTCTTTTCTCTTTTTTTTTTTCTTTTTTTTTTGTTTTTTTTTTTTGTTGTTGATNCTTCTTCATCGGCTGGCATTTACGCGACGTTTTATCGCGTTTATTAGATTAGATCGACGAACTTTTTTAAGAGAGTTCACGAGTGAGCTTCGTTGAAAGTAATATCAAGTATATCGTTGGGCTTCAGAGTTTTCGTGATTTTGTTTAATGTACAATGGCGTTAGGTCGCAATTTTTGCGAGGAACTTCGTTGCAAGTAGTATCAAGCATTGGGTTATGGACCACTATAATTTGTGTACTACAATGCAACGAATATGGTTCAACGATGAGAAGCAATGTATTCAAGTGCCGTGTTAGATTCTAGATCGTTATATTAACTTTCTTCAGCGTGCAGATACAAATTGAATAACATTAATAGTATGATTGTATTGTATCAATAATAACGTAAATAAATTTCGAAGAAGTATCATCGCATTGCAAATTATAAATATGAATAAGCACAATAGAAATAAATACAATTACAAGTTATAAATTTGATTGAAATATTCCCTAGAAAGGGAGACTAATTTTCAGTTATGAATTCCCGAAAACTTTCATCAAATGAAATAACGTTGATTTGAATGCTTTTAATACCTTAATATCGTTCAAAAGTGGAATGAAACTTGAATAAAATCGACTGCGATCGATGTTAAATTCGTAGGAGAAAAAAAAGGAACAGAGAGAGAGAGAGAGAGAGAGAGAGAGAGAGACGTATCGACAGAATTAAATTAATTACGATTGAATGAATATATTAAATTTGTTCATTAAAATATCAAGCGAATTCCTTCGTTACACAGTGTTCATCGATTGCTGTGCAAAAAGAGAACTGACCTACGATACTACGCGCCATCGTGAAAACATCGGCAGCAAGTCGAACGTCGTTTCTAAAACTGAGATGTCTACGTTCCGCGAGCGATCTCACTCGGCCAATCTTTGTAAACGAGCATTCCGGAATCATCAAACGCAATTACTTAAACGATCGGGGTCCTCGTTGCAATCAAATGTTCATAAATTGCATAACAGAATCCACAGTAACCGCAACACGACAATTTTCCACTTCGTTGGAATAATTTATTCGTTATCACGTTGCACTCGGTAATTATTTGTCGATGCAATTATCCAGGCGATTAGTGGGATCGACGGTGATAAGAAAAGTCTGGTCGAAGACAGGAGGTCAAGTTGGATAAGATAATCCGAACGTAGTAATTAACGTTCTCGTTAGGATGTTTCTAGGACATTTTTTTTTTTTAGCGCAAAATTGCCATATATTTGAATTGCAGTATTTCTTGTCGCACTATTTGACATGTAAAACAATTTTTTTTTTTTATAGACATTCTATTGTAATCTACCCCATTTACAAATAAAAATTTGGAAATTAAAGCCAACTTGGTCCTCTTGAAAAAACGTCAAATAACTGTTCAAAATCGAATTATACAGTTTGTACAGTGTTGAGTCTAGCTATTTTTATTTATCGAGAAACGCTCGAGACTGATGAGCCTCGTCATTGTGCATACGTCACTACGCGATTACGCGATCCACTACATTATAGTGCTACGTTCGACTTTTGCCAACGGGAACTCTAAACGCAGCACAGACTGAAACGAAACATCGCACTGAAATCCCAATTTCCTATCCTGGTCAACGCCTTCTACAAAATGAAGCAGCCCAAATAGAGATTCTCCAAATAGAGAGAGAGAGAGAGAGAGAAGAAACCTAAATTCACTCGACACGCCACCGAAGAATCCCGAAAGTCACGAAAATCCCGCATCACTCGATTCGCAAACATCCTCGAATCCCAATTTAGCCAACCTTCGTCCCTCCCACACTCGAACAGCGACACCTGCGTGTGATTCAAGATCGCACGATCACGCGATAATGAGAATGTCAGCGAACCTCGATACACCAAGATTAACCAACGAGATCGTGCTCGATCGCGCGACACGATCGCCTGGACCGGCGGAAATCGATTGGGAGACTGCGTCTCGACCCACGCGAGAGGCGGCTTCAAGGATACTGGTGACGATCGAACAGACGCTGGATCGATCGTGCGAGGCGCGTTACGCGTTATTCGTCCATCCGCAGGAAGCGGAAGCGTCACCGCAGGAAGATTCACGTGACAGGAACCGACGATCACACTGCACTGGCGTCGTCAGACACCTCGTGTTTGCCGCGACGTCCAACTGGCCAGGCTGGATCTACTTTCGCCGAGATTTCGCCGCCAGACCGAGGGGAGGGGGAATTTGCGCGGGAAACTTGCGCGTCGCCAGCCGTCCATTGTATCTAGAGATGGGATCGAGTGCCTCGCAACTACCCACGAAACTTTCGTCATCCGGGGAGGTTCGAAGCGTCCGAGTATCTTCCCCAAGTATCTTCGACTTTATTTGCAGCTACACTCGAAAATATCTAACAAGGATATACTTTAGAACGTCTCTCGCTATAATACTGACTGGTTGATTTGAACCTCCTTTCTCCGGGACCATTTTCAAATACTTTCAATGGTACTCGAGTCAAAGAGGAACACTTTCAATCTCGCGAGTATTCTCGAAAATGAGAATCACACTTTCACACCAGTAGATAGATATAGGATTGAGTATCTTACAAAGTAGGTTTTAACCCTCGGATTCGAACTCTTTTCAAGTATTTCCAATGCTACTTGCAAGTATACTCAAAACTCTGAACATATTTCTGAAGTATCGAATACTAGTCTCGAATACTAGGTAGAACTCTTTCCAACTATTTCCAATGCTACTTGCAAGTATACTCTGAACATATTTCTGAAGTATTCTCGAATACTAGGTAGAACTCTTTCTAAGTATTTCCAATACTAGTTGCAAATGTACTCGTTACTAAACGATTCTCAGTTTCACGAAGCTGAATCGAAAATGAGATCAATTATCTCACAAACAGATTCGAATTTTTCCAAGTATTTCCAATTCTACTTGCAAGTATACAGAATACCAATTTCTACATTATACTCATGCACTTCATAATTTGGTACTTTCATTCTCTATAATTTTACAATTTTTACAATTCTTTGATTTCTTATCCTTCTAATTTTCTTCCAGAATTTCGGACGTTCGCTGCACACTGAATTTCTCATTCTCTCCGTTTGCAAGTTACACGAACGACAATGAAAACGGCTACGTTAATCCCAGATTTCTCTCGTCGTGAAACTGTATGTACACTTCGGAGGAAGTAGTATCACACACAAGGAACGATACAAATTGGACGTTTCAGAAACAGTCGTCGAATAGAAATGACTTACGTGGGGACCTGCTTGCGCCGTAAACGAGCCACTTGATAAGTAATATATTCAAATTAGACCTGCCTTCATTTCGTCGAGATTGATAACAATTGCGGGGTAATTTATCCCGGCGAACAATAACGATTACTTTCTATAGTTGGAAATTTAAATACAACTATACTCGTTTTAATCTCGATCACTTGCAAGATCAACTTCGATTCAAAATAGATTCCAAATAAATCAAAATAATTCACACTAGATTAATATAAACGCTTGGCAAAATTAAGTAACTGAAAGCTAAATCGAAATAAGAAATAACAAAATTCACTCATTAAATTAAATTCGAGTAGTCTGAGAAATAACTCAAACAGCAAACTGAGATTCGCGTTGGAAATAATCTCGGAAGAATTTGGTTATAATTAACTCAAAATGCTTCACACCGAATTAGAGCAATCCGAGAATAAGTAGCCACCAACAACTTGAAACAAATCCAAGATACCTCTCGCGTCGAATCAAAAAACGGCCCCAAAATAATTTGCATTGAATTAAATTGCGAAACATCACGCTAAATTAAGTTACACCAAAATAACTGACGTTAAATTCAAAAAAAAAAAAAAAATTCCACAATGATTCAAGTTGTATAATCCAGTTCGCGATAAGCCAGTTCGAGAATAATTCACACTGAACGACAACGACAACACTACCGGAAGCGACGCGTG
>NIPQ01093155.1:2633-16504 GCA_002806875.1 Lepidotrigona ventralis hoosana
CAACAAAAAAAAAAAAAAAAAAAATATAACCAAAAAAAGAAAAAAAATTCAGGGAAACAGGATCAATCAAAACAAAATCTATCTCCAGAGTTACCCCACGTTTTAAACACCGCGCGCCACATTTTATTCTCGTTCCAAAACTGCCCCTGAAGGTACCTGCACTCACCAGTGTGTCTGGTATGACGCTGCAGATGTTGCAGGTCTTGGAAATGATGATGCATCGGTGTAGAGGGCCAAGCCTCGTGATGAGGCTCCGGCGTTTGTTCCTGAGGGCAATGAGGCCTGAGATCAAGCGGCTCCTGCCTCAAGGATTGCGTTAGCCAGCCCATGCCACCGCTACCAGCTTGCATATCGTCTTGCACGATGGAGTTGGGCTGCTGCAGTTGCAGGAATAGGCCTCTGTCACGGGAATCGCGGTCACCCCGGTGCAGTTGCAACGGTGGCGGCGACGCCGAGACCGGAGGCGTGTCCGGCGGCGTTCCAGGATGCGAAAGCGTGGTCAGATGAGACGCTGCACCCGGCGGTGCCTTCACCAGGACGCCGTGCTGCACCTGAATGTGCGGCTGTCCGTAAAGCGGATGCGGTTGCTCAAGCTCGTGCGCCGGCGGCGTCAGAGGCGCCAGGGCCAGACCTTGCGCTTGCAGACCCTGACCAGGTAATTGCACCACACTGCCGTTCACCATCATCGGTGAGCTGATTCTTACCTGGATGATCAAACAATGATTGGTTAATTTACATATCTTTCTTAAACAGTGTATTTCGTACTTACTTAATAATCAGATAACAAGAAAGTGAGATTGCGAGTCGAATCGTCGGAGTTTTTCAATATCTTGGCATAGAATGATCAACTTTGCACATTACGAGGCATCACTGTTCTCTTTGATATAATCGAGGGAAGAGTAAGCGATAAAAACGAGAAAAGTGATTCGAATGATCCTACATGGTAGAACTGTTTGAGTCAGCCAAGAAATATTATGTAAAGATTACTTGAGTAAACAACAGAATAATTTCTAAAAATGCAATAACATACATACATACATACGACGGGATTATGATAACTACAGCCAAGATTGTTGACATTCGTCGGAAAAAGTTTCTTCCTCGTTAAGTATCCTATTTGGTCGTTTTTTTCGAAGTTAAATTCTAAACTAGATTATCAATCGTAGAAGAAAATATTTCCTATAAATGATATGAATTGAACGTTAAAAAATTTATAATATCGACGCTTCATTTCTGAGCTAGATAAATCTGAATATTCTTCTACATTTGTTTGAAGTTGAATAGAGTGATATGAAAAATTGAATTTAGCATTTAGAAAGGGTGAAACAATTTCCTTTGTTCCACCTAAATAATTCTTTAATATTAATATGATTTGCTTTAAAAGAAATGAAGAGAATTGTAACAGTTCGATTCTAAGAAGTTTTGAAATTTTAAAATTGATGAATTCTTACAAATCTGAGACAATAGAACCAATAATTATTTTAAAAAAAAGGTGCATCGAATAATATTAAATACTATTAGATTCATTGTATTATTATAATACAATAATTAAGAAATTACATACAGCTGAGTTTTATCTATGATTGACGTCTTTCGAAAATAGACAGATTACATTACATAATGTTTTGATTATAATGAATGATGCTTATATATTAAATGTGATTGATTTAAGTGTCCATTAACAGTAACACTAAATAACATAGGAGTTACGTAATTCTTGAACATAGACGAACTAAATACTTCATTTCGAGCAATGAATATTTCTTAATAATACACCTTCAGATTCACATATTTACGAATCTATATTCCTTTATAAATTTTTTCTTTACAGATCTCTTTTTTCCAATAATACATACGTGTAAATTAGTTATTACAGTTATTAGAGACAACGAGTTGAAACAAATTGCAAAAAAAAAAAACTATATCATTCGATCAACATGCAATTTTCAGATATAAATAGATTCAAAGAATTTAATATTTACCGTCCAGTGGTTATATGAAATTATGTGTTTCTCTTCATATATACATATGCATATAAATATGTGTAATAATTTCAAGCTTATATAATATAAAATGACGCACGTGACTCTATTTATACATACAATCTCAACGTCGCTGAATAAAATTCTCGGCAACATGGTAAATGAATTAATTCGTGTTCACTAAAAACAGAAAGAAAAAAGGGAACAAAAAATACGAAGCAACTTACGAATGATCTTTTTCAATGAACACTCGCCAATGTAGAGATTCAATGATTTGACAGACATTTCTAATGAAAATTATTTTCCAATATAATTATCAATATAATTAAGATACAAAATAAATGGATTAAAAAACTTAATTTGATTGTTCCCTGGAATAGCCGTACGAAACTACATCATCTCAGATTTGCAACAGAAAAACCTTATTTCCAATATCACTACACGTGCACTACAGTTCTGCATTTAAGTGAAGTGTAGATACTTCCGATGCAAAAAGTCAAGATACACTGATTACCTGTATTAATTCATTCTATAAGTGTTTCTATTTAAAAAACAAAGCGATATGATATAGATATCTATCTACTGTAAAAAGTAACTTTTGCCGCTTGTAAAAGTAACTTGTTACTATGCGTGTCTAATTGAATTATTCTTATTACTAAAATATGCATAGAATGAATGGCTTGATCTTACTGGCCGTGAATGTTCATGCAATTTCGCACTTTCGCGAACAATAATTAAACAGTATTTCATATAAATTAAAACTCCAAAATTTTCCTAAAACACTCGCGAGACAACAAACAATGTAATACATGCATGAATCTAATAAATTGCCTGATAAACTAGTAACGAATGGTCCAAGTGAAACGTATCAATGATTAACCAACCTCTCGTTTGACTGCCGGATCGAGATGATCGAGAACAAACTCCTGTACGTATTCTCTGGCGAGATGCTCCTCGGCTTCCATCTTAACCTCGTCGACCTCTACCTCCACCTCCTGCGCCTCCACCTCCTCTACCGGACCCGTTGTAGCCGCATACGGGACCGTCTTCTCGCTGCCACCGCCACCTCCGCTGCCGCCGCCACCTCCGTCACCCCCTGGACAACTCGTCAACGTTTGTTGCGTCGTGACCACCTTTTCAATCGACTCCACCTAACAATTTGAAAACAGACCACCCGACCGCCGATCGTCGATCACGAGCAACAACACCCCACGTGAAAACAAAATCCTCGATATTTTTCACCCTAACATCCACTTGTCATCTTTACTGTTCAATGGTACTTTACGAAGCTAAAAAATTAGACGAAAGTAGAAAATTTAGGAATAGTATTTTCATGTGGTAGAATGCTTGACAGTAAAATACTGAGAACTAAAACTACTTCCAGTCAATCGGGATCTGCGTGTCCGTTTGAGGTTAGTCACTTCTCGCGAACTCTATAGACATTACACCGCACCATTACTCCACTGTGTCAATTATCATTTCGATTCGAAGAAAATCACTGGTCAGACCTCGTTCTCTCACGTTATTTCGTGTCTCTCGCGTAATCCACTGACAACACCGTCACCGGCCACACACTTTCCCCCCTCGAAGATGTTCCCGCCAAAAAATGGCTCTGTGCTCGCGGAACCAACTCACTACCAACTCCAATACCTCCGATACCTCTGATACCTTTTCTGATTTTCGTTCGCGACAAGCAACGCGATTCACAGATCCACGCGGAGAGCTTGATCGAGAAAACGTATCGTGGCTTTTGTCGCGTGTGCGTGGCCTCGCGAACTACGGATCTGGCAGAAAAGAGAAAAAGAAGACGCGTGATAACGCTGGATACGTCGTCCGAGTGGTGACTGGTCCGACGAGTGTGGTTCAGAAGTGGTTCTACGCGCAGGACACGAGTGACGTCACGGGTGGGCGTGGCCAAGGTTTACTCGATTCCCCGGCGCGTGCAACGATTGGCCCGGCGGGAGTAGAGTCGCCATTTGCACGCTACTCTCTTGGCCCCCACCATCGGCAAGCCACCTTGTCACTCCCGGCACGGATCTCCCGTACCTTCGCGGAGGTACCATTAATTTCTAAAGTGATTATTATAATTTTTCAGTGGACGCGTTGCTCCTCTCCGCTTAACCCCACCCGTCCACCTGTGCCAGAACGCGCATACAACGTCGTCTCCTACCGATCTTCGCCGTGTACCGCTCTCTTTCCTCGGGATTTCAATTTAACGCCGCTCGGTATATAAGAGGTGACCCGCGTTATCGCGCGGCCACGATCCTCGAAATCGGTGCCGCAGTACCGATTTTCCGCGGGAGAATGACAGTCCTTATGCGACACCGACATAACTGAAACGTGAAAGCCGGCCGTGCACGCCGGTGAAATATCGTTGGATGAGAAATCACACAACTGCAATTTTGTGTTAATAAATAGGAACTAAGCGGATTGTTGCCGGTCTGGATTGACAAATCAATTAACATTTTTTTTGCTAGTACCTAAATGTAATTACTACGTAATCTTTTTTTAACTTCAGATCGAAGTAAAATAACGATAGGTTATTCTTATAATAATTATTACATTTGAAACATAAGAAAGAAATTTTATGAAACATAATCTGCTCTAACATTCTCAGAGAAAAACATCCATCTAATCCTTTTAGTACCTATAACAATTAAATATAACATTTTAATTTTAATATTGTAATGATGACTTGTGATAATAAATATAGGTTTAATTACGATAATAATAAGTAACTAATATTACTTAAAAATAATTAAAATATAATGCTTTGTTCTCAAAATCATTAAATAAAATTATTATATTTCTTCCTGGAAAATGACCCCTTTGCAGTTGTGTCATTGTTCTTCCGAAATATCTATATAGTGATATGCTGACGGTCGCGCGACCGGAATTAGGGAATGTGGAAATCGGAGACTAGTTTCCACTAGGGGTCGTGAATGTGAATGGAAAAATCTCGCCGTTCGATCCGCGTCGGTTTTCTGAGAGAAACGGCGCGAGATTAAATGCGTGACCTTATTCTAACAGTTTGAACCTTCGCTTAGCGATAATTATAGAGGTTGTTGAATAATGAAGTTCATTCTTCGTTTTTTCAACAATTAAAATATTGACTAGGTCATTTAATGTATTTGAACAGTAGACTATAATAACATCTACTGCTATTTATTACAGAATTGTAGTATACCGTATTACATAATTGATGATTATACCGGAAGTATTATATTCTTTAACGATATTATATATTTTTCTATATTTTAACACCTACAATAGAAAAAAAAAAATATGTATTTACATTAGCATTTAGAATATCGTACTATTTTAAAAATAATTAATTACTTACGTAGATAATTATCCAATTTTTATTTAAAAGATTCTGCAAGTTAAATTAAAATTTACATCGACTTTCATGTTCCATTGAACTTAAAAATAAAATAATGCCATGCTGCACTTTAGTGACATATAAATATGCCTTCATGAATTACATTCCTCATCGTATATTCATTTTCGAAACATTTTGTTGTTGCCTTGCACGCGTTTCACAACACCTATAGTTATACTTCGCGAATGAATGCAAGTAGATGAATCAAACATATGCCAAAAATTATTTTGTATGTTATAAATTGGTAATCATTATTATTACGACGATATATCTATTCATTAATTACAATTATATGATACACTTAACGATGAATTTCACACTTTTTCATATAATATCATAAGAAATATAATTATTGAGAAATTCTTTTTAATACGCTCCATATCCATTTTCTCCTTTTAAAAGTTCGACGTCCAAACGATTGCAAAGAAGTTGCGAACGAAGAGCGCGAAATCACGGATTCACATCTAAATAGGTTTCCACAAATGTCTACCCCTGCTTAACAGTCTATATTCTATACCCATTTCTCGGATGGCACGACTTTAAAATGCTTCATGAATATCAAATTTTCGTTCTCTCACGCGCCTTCGCTGCACCCTCTCTTCTCGCTGTCTGTCTCCCCCTATCAGCTTCCTCTTTTTTTTTTCTCTCCCCTCTCCTTTACTTCTCATTTCCATCCGTTCACAGCGCTTGGAAACAAATTCGTCGTACCTACATGCAACGATGCACTTTCCAAAGTTTTAATAACCACCTTCTATTTCTGCGATAATTGTATAAGTATATTTTTCACTTTAAGGAAATATCAACGCTAAAGTGCGAATATTACCATGTGCGGTTTGAGATGATAAAGTATAATTAACACGTTGCGTGAGATATCTTCATATAATTTTGTTATTACATACTACTACTACTACCTACAATGTATTTCTTTCAGACGTATTAACGTGATACCCATCTAGTAAAAAACAAAGAAAATAATACTGCATTCTACATGTCGAAATTTTTTTTTTCCATTTGAGCTATAAATTTCGTGTCGCATCGCCTATTTCGCAATTTCTGAACCACCAATGAAACCTGAGACCAGAGGCATGTATGACATATTTAGTACCTCGCCAGTTGTCATGAATAATGAAATAGTCAATCTTGTTTTACTTGAAAGTGTTGGATTTAATTTAATTATCACTTAGCTTGTAAGTGGTGTAAGTCATCAATGTTTGCGCAATGGTATCGCTCGTTTCGCAATTCCTGAACCAGTGACTGTACACTGCGTGGCACGTGCAATCTTCTAAAACGCACGTGAACGAATGCAAACAGCCGATCGGCTAATAACGTAACGTAACTCACATCAATAACAAATTCATATTTTAATCAAGCGGAGCGTAAGAAGGAGCGAGTGAGGGCGGGAAAACGAAGGAAGCTTTAAGGTCTATCCGTGCTTCAACCTAGCGGGCCAAGGTGACAAGACAGACAGAATTTTGTTGGTCTAGACACGGCAAGTGTCGCAAAGACCCGGAATAGAACGGGGCGAGGACGACGACGATAGGATTGGCCATTTTGTTGAGCGCAGGAATTTGTCGACGCTGCACTTCGATATCCTCCGCCTGCCGTTTTCTTTTTCGTTCCATCCTCGTCATTTGCCCCATACTCGATACCCTCGCGGCTCGCGATTTCTTAGTATAATCAATCCGACAAAATTTTCCATTCGTAGTGGGCACACGTAGTGGTCGACGTGGCGAACGATATACATACCGAGAAATCGTTACGCCTGTGCACCTGTACTATTGTGCAACAGAAATTGTGTACAACTTTCTTTTATCTTAATCTGTGGGTATTTCGTGCTGTTTTATGCTTATCGTGTATTATTATTCCCCGTCGATAATATTCTTTATCAATGAACTTCGTGACAAGAATATTTATAAAAATTTTAAAAAATATTATATATTGATTTACATGCACATTACACGTTCGTATATTGTAAAAAAATCGATTATTCTACGAAGCAGGCATCTACGTTAATTCGATAAAGTAATAGCTCTCAGAAAGAGCTATTATTAGTTTTAGTGATCGCTTGGAACTTCCACATCGCTGTAAAAATGCAACAAGTTATATTATTGACCTACTTCCGTCATCAATTAAGATCTTTACATTATTCTAAAAATGCAACGAGTTATATCTTTGACCTTTAACCATTCCGTAAACCATAAACTATGTAGCCAATATTGCGACTATGTATCTAACAGTAGATATTACGTGCCACAATCTTTTCCATTCTATTTAGAGAGCTGAGGATCACAGTTGTCTGTTAGTTATTTGGCGTAAATAATACGGTTATTTGCCGTAAATAATAAAATAATGTTTCGTATATTTATCATTATAAAAGTTTCCAATCCTATCTCTCGGTCGCGAAAACTTTTCGCAATAGAGAATGAAGTTACATTTTAATTATGGAACTTTGCTGACGCTTGACAGAAACTACGATAGAATGATGCTGACGAGAGTTGAGAAGCTGACATAACTAAATCCAAGTTTTTTTAAAATCTCAATGCATGTGTCGCTGTGATCTTCAGACAAGAATAGATTGTTGCTTGTTTCTGCCGGAAGAAGCAAGACAAATAGAAACAAAACATACGAACATACATTTCCACTGCCCCAACAGGACAGTGATTTCTTTTGCCTGTTATCATACTGTTACACCAAGGCAGGTCAAGAGACTGATCTATCGCATCTGGTGAAACGTCCTGGTCGGTTGGCGCGCAACAAACTTTACCGCGAGATTTACGACAAGCAATTGCATTCGAGAGCCAAACATGGAAGTTCCAGCTCTCTCTCTCTCTCTCTCTCTCTCTCTCTTTTCCTTTCACTCCATCGTTCGAACGAATCCGTCGGACGATGGGTCTTGATCTTAACTCCAATGCCAATCTCAGCCATTTATCCATCTTCCATGGGACTCCGAATCGTTCGACGAACGACTCGAAATTACCGATATATATCCAAAACTTTCTCTCGTTATCCTTTTTTCCAGACGTAACCGATCACGATGTACGCAAGTATATCCTCCTCGCGCAATAAACGAGACTCTCATTATCAGAGTGGATGATTTTTGAAGAAAACATAATTTGAAACTTATCTACGTGTTTTATATTTATATTTACATTTTTCAAATATCATTCCATTCGTTTTTTTTTTTTTTTTTTTATATATCTATTTGTTTCGTCCTACAAGTNTATAATAATTTGTATTTATTATATAAGAAAAATTTAAGGTATTTAATTTCATTTTACATCCTGTCTGATAAATCAAGTGAAATTAAAAGGTCGAAGAACTAAATTTTTATGGCCCCTAACGTCTGAATGATGTTAGTTATATATAAAGAAGAAAACAATATAGACGGTCAAAATCGTCGAATTAAAAGAAGCAAAGGATATTATCGTCGTCGCTCTTTTCGCGAACGAAACGACTGCAAACATTGATCGATGTTAAATTGATAACCCAGAACAGAACGATGAAGCAAGAACGACGACACACTTCCTCGTATCTCTCATTTCTTGACTTTTTCTCTTCTTCCTTTTTTATTCATCATGACTTCTATGTTATCGTTTTATGCTTCATTCTTTTGGAACCGCGTTCTGTTTATCACTGTTTAACGAAGTAACCGTCGATAAGAGATCGTTCTTGAGAAAGTCGCAGGGATATTCGAGTCTCGATTCAATTTTGGCGAATCTCTTTGCTCGATGGAAGGAACAGTAACCAGGAGAGATTCACGACAGACTGATGCAGAGGCTGGTCTTGCCAGGAAAATACGATACTACTGCGTTTCGGGAACTGTATGATGACGAGCCTCGACTCCGGTATTTGGCCTTTCGATCTGCTCGATTAATACGAAGTATTTTGTAGACTTTGTTTCTGTAGAAACGTGAAAATAATCGAACGTAATTCATAATTCATATATTGTAACCGAATGTTTCTTCATATAATTAACTAGCTAACTTGAGAATTGTAAACTTTTCACACGTTTCTCTCCTAAATTCAATTTGGAAATTCAAATTTAGATTTACAGTGTCGAGTTTGAACATTTGGATTTTGATATTGGAATGTGGAATGTACTTCTTCTTCAACTAAAAACTGGACAATAAAACAAAGAATATTGGGATACAACGTTTCTATAAGCTATAAGAAGATACTTATTTCAAAAGAATTAACTAACCATCGCCTATTATGATATTCTTCATTATCCTAAATTCTCATTCCCTAATCCACGATCTGTTGTTTCCAACTGCACATCAACGTCAGAAACACCAATCAATCGATTAACGCATTTCCCCCGCCCGGAAATGCGATTATGCAACATCAGAGGAATGTGAACAACTTCTGAAGCGCTAATCTTTCCGGATGCAAATTAAAAGTAATCAACCGCGACTCCGTGGCTCTAAGGAGGTTAAGTTTATGAACGCGTTTCAGTATGAGGCCGTGAGGCTAAGACTGCGAGAGAGGAGCAAGAGTAAAGGTGGCTGGCACTGGAGGAAAGAGGAGGAACGAGGGAGAGTGCTGAGCCAGCATAGCCGGCTTGCCAGCCTGCACATCGATACCAACCAGTCAGCCAGCAAGCCAACCTACCAATGAACCCACCTACAGTCGATAGAAAGGTTTTTTTTTTATGAGGAAACGTTACATATGCGATAATTCGATGTAAATTGAAAATTTTCGATCGGAATCGTTCTGGTACCGCGACCGTTGATCGACGTTCTCCTACGGGCTGATGTAATTCTGAGAGAAGAAAGTTACGTTATCATTAAGAACAGTATTAGTGACAGCAACAACAGCAGAGGAAATTTAACATGTATCGAAATGTATTGTTTATAATAACAATCAAGATATCGTTCGATGTATCAAAAATTGTATAACACTCGTGTATAATGATCGATTAGACGTAAGCAGTATGCCGTTGTTAAATCTAACGTTAAATGATAGCAATATTAAGTTTAATCGTGATCAGTGAGTTGCTTTTAGTAAACAATTACAATAACAATATCGAAGAGTAAAAATTGATATTCCGTGTGATATGACTTATATATTGCAATTAGTGTGAAAGTGAAAAGGTTGTATTGAATGTAATTATTTTCAGAGGAAATTACGAAGCTTTCGAAAAACTCGTTCGGAATGCCAAGATCCAATTAAAAGAATACTATGCTACAGTGGTATTCCATAGGACTGGTCTCACAGTGAAAACAACTCGTCTCGGTCAGACACAGCGACCAGGTTTAAATATGCTTCTCCACGTCCTGCTCAATAATAAAATATAACTCTAATAATCAGATAAATATCAGATAAACGTATATCTAGTTTACATTTCAACATCAGTCTTAAGTCGTCTAAAATAAAAATAAATTGTAACCAAATGAAATGGAATTTTCCAAATTTCTAACCAATTCTAAATTCTAATGGGATTAGAACGAGGATCGGCAAAAAAAAACTCTGTAATCTGGAAACATTAACCCACTAAAGAAATTATAGAAAAATAATAGAAACATTTGTCAACATTTTGTACATATTCTTTTGCATCGAAGAAACGTCAATAATACATAATACATACTGAAAAGCCAACACTTAGGTTCACATTCTCACAATAATTTTATTGCAGCAATGATTTTTACAACAACTAACACGACGAAATCGAATTTTCCGGGCGCAGACAAGCGTGAACAGTTTTCCAACACCCAATCGCGATTCAATTACAAAACAATCGAACGCGTTAATCGAACTTTTAATTATCCGTCGTCGGCTTCAATCACCGCAATCAGTCATCCAGCGAAAATTCCAACAGAATCCGCAACGACAAAATCGTTTCGTAACCGGGTATATATCGAGGAAGCTCGAGTCCGTCCACGTTAATATCAATCGCCGAAGGATCCAGGGATCCTCCACTCACGGGTTATTTCGAGCTTGGCGAAACAAACTGATCCGCAGTGTTCGGCGAAGTCAGTTGTGGTGATTCGAGGATATCCCCCGATTCATTCATAAGGAGAAAACCAACGAGGGAAACGGACAAACGATCAATGACAAGGACGAGAAGAGTAGAAAATAAAAGGATGAAAGAATGGAAATGGAAGGATGGGAAGGATGAACCGAAAAAGATATAGAATCCAGGTTCCCAACCTATGACTCCCCAAAAATATAAGTGTTTTCTAATTTTCTATACCTTTAACTGAAGATTTCCTTGGCATTAATTACAAAGTTAGAACCGTGTGTTTTGAAATCACTATTTTCTAAATCTTTCCTCATCTTCTTTCTTTACTCGCGAATTCTCCATCATCAGTGATGAAAATTGTACTGGTTACAGTTCGATATTGTAATATGAATCAGTGTCTTTGAAAAATTTGTATCTTCTACGTGGTCATTGGATATTAGTACTTATTGTATCTTTATTTTTCTGCTGTTTTGACTTTTCTATGCTTTTGTTAAGAACTTTTATTAAAAATGTATGATTTTCACACAGTTCTTAATTGGCACATTTTCTTTCATTTCCAAACTTGTTACTGTCATAGAAGAGAATTTATTGGCAAACTTTACTATACTTCAGTTTTAGTAGAATGCTGTGAGAAGATATCTACGTAGTATCTATATCTTTCACCCAATATGAGAGGGAAAAAATTGGCCGCAGGTTACATATTTCGTTATTATAAAATGGTTGGGAAACACTGGTACAGAGGAAGAAAGGAAGAAATGGTAGTGGTGATAAAAAGGAGAGAATCACGATGAAAAAGAGAGAAGAGACTGGAATTGAGAAGGGTGAAGGAGGAAGGAAGTTCAAAAGAGAAACGAGGAGAGAGAAAGAGAGAGAGACGAAGAACGTTTCGCCGGATAATCCTTGGAGTCATTTGTCTGCCGGCTGTTGAGACACTCATTTGTTCGCGGCGCGATGACAGATGACAATGAAGTAGAGATCGTGCCACGGTCATAGAGCGCAGGGTTGGGAAAAAAGGTGGAGAAAGGGGGAAAGGCATAGCAGTAGCCAGCATCCAGCAGTTAGGATGCAGATCTGTTTGCCATTCGTGCCTCAATTATTCTCGGATCATCGCTGTGTATCGGCTTGGGGAACAATCGAATCGCGGTATTTGTGTCGCCGTGATTAAAAACATAATGTTCCGTTTCACGAGCGATAAGTCGCTCTTCAGTAACGGGGAGGGGTACCGTATCGAATGTATAGAATGTTTTTGCCATGAAACTCTTTTTATACAGAAATTATTTACGTATTTATGTATTCCTTTTTTCAACAGATGCGCGAGTTTCACTGAGTTTATCACTGAAATTGATTGAAATTTATTATCCAGTTGAATCAAGTGGAATGAAAATAGAAAATTTATTATATATGGGAAAGACTGTATTATTCTTGATTTTATAATACCTGAAGAAATGATATAAAATAAATTTATCGAAGCCGGTTGAAGCGAAGAAGCAGTGACCGAGGTTTGCGAAGGGGAATGAAACTAACTGCTGGCACATTTAGCGACTTCCGGACCACGTCGGAAGTTCCGTCATATTTGTCACCACACCGTTATTAATGGCAAGTTTTTATTGTTTTAGCAAAGTCAAGGGAGGAAGTGGACGAGGAAGAGAGCAGAAGAAGAACCACCGTTTCTCTTCTTCGGCTATTAAATTTAATAGCCAATATCTCCCCTATTGCTAGCACTTTTTCTGCCTTTTATCTCCTCGCTCGATTCTTTCGAGATAAGTAAACATTGATTCGTCTGATTCCCTCTAACGATTCACTCCATCAATATTTCGTAATTCATTGATCCTTATTCTATTCTCTTCCTAACTGAGACTGATTGCGATGTTTTAATTTTCTGTCAACGATCTTACAATATCATTTTAATCCTATTGAGTTCGACGAAAAGGAAATACATACGAATTCTAAGATAAGAGGAAGAGAGAGATTAACATTTCTTCCTGGCTTTTTTATAGAAAATAAATATTAATATTGGACATATTGGTATATGTTACACGTAATGAGACGATTTAAAGACGTAAGAAATAAAATACCTTAATAATTCACAACCATTTCATAATCTGTAATTGCAATATGGCCATTAAATGGCGTCTTCGTGTACCATCGTCGTTCGTGAGATATATCGCATCATGTCGAACAACGAAGAAAGATTGTAACGACATCCTGTACAAGATACCGATCTGCACAAACCAGAGACGACGACGACGAAGTCACTTGCACAGCTCGGTGCTTCTTGAAACTGTTCGTTCGTTCCTGGTAGAGTCTTATTAATAAACCGATTCATCGCGCCTCGTTTCTCGTCTTCGTTTGCTGACCACGAAATTGTACGTGAGTACACTGATCGCGTTGCATCGCACAATCCGCGCCGGCGAGATGCGTCGCCTTGACTTCAAAACGGCGACCTTCGTACTTCACCGACTGTGATCGTCTACGTAACCGTTGCCGATTTGATTTTTTCTTTTTCCACCACATACTTCGCGATAACGGCCCCCGCTATTTTTGA
>NIPQ01093159.1:2951-17641 GCA_002806875.1 Lepidotrigona ventralis hoosana
AAAAATTACTTTAAGAAGGTTAAGTTTAGAGGTTAGGTTCAGAGGTTATCAAATAAAAAAAAAGATTAGGTTTAGGTTAGGTTCGATAAGAGAGAATAATTAACAAAAGGTTATTTCACGTGCAAAAATAAATGAGAAATATAGAATAAGATTTTTCTACATGCTTCGTTTGAAAATTTACCTTTGAAAAGGCAACTTCTTACGAAACAGTAATCAGTCTATTTTCTAAAAAATGAAAGTCTGTAAATGTCTCCTATTTTTCAAACTCGATTTTGTCAAGATTATTCTCTTTTCCTTTCAACTCTTATTTTTACAGAGTCACACCCTATATTTATAATATTTTATATAATATTCCACATATTTCCTTATTATACTGTGCATCGTTCGTAGCCATTTTTCAAGTCGTTTCCCCCCGATCTTTCTACTTTTTCTTCCACTTGTACTCGGCATTCGGAATTCTACTGTATTTTCTTCCCGCCGGCGTGGAAACGCACGTCGTTGGAAAATCAAACAGAAGGCGAGTGATGAATTATCAGGATTATCTATTTATCCAGCGAGCTGACCGCGAGTTTGCGATGACGCGGTTTCCGACGCCGGGGGGGGGGCGGGGGGGGGGGGGGGGGGGGGGGGGGGGGNAGAACAGGTAATTTGCCCGAAGGGCGTGAGGCGCTTTGACGATCAGCAAACGCGTCGAGTTCCGCGTACGCCCGCGTATCGGTTTCCAATCAAGTGTATCTGCTTACCGTCGTATTCGATCAAAGGTCACGCAATTAATCCGACATGCTGTTGCGAAACCTTGGGAAATCTAGTGAGGATAATCCAAAGTTTGATATACATGCATATACATATACCTCTTAGCTTTGATACGCCAAGAGAGAGAGGGACTGTCAATGCCCTAATGAATGTCTGGCCGAGCCTTCAGCCGCTTCGAGCCAAGTTGCTCCGACGATGTTTCGACGGCTTCTTGATTCCCGTTCGCGTGCAGGCTGTTGTTGAAGAACGGAGCCAGTAATTCCACTGGCAACGGGAAGATGATGGTCGAGTTCTTCTCCACGGATATATTGCTCAGCGTTTGTAGATATCGCAGCTGTCGGGAACAGAACGGTATCCTTAATCGCGAAGTTTCGTTGTTTCTCTTCCGTCTGGTTCTTGAAAGAAATATTGTACAGGATGGGACGAAAAGTTTGTCCGTGCTTGTCACAGATGAATTCTACACTTTCGATTTGACGGAAATACGTGTAATGAACTTGCCGCGAAATTGAATTTCAAAACTAAAGTTTTAGTATTTTCACTCTACTTGTCTAGAGGTGCTAACAGCGACTTTATGATTCTGAACGCGTGGATGTCTATTTTACGTAATTTTATTCACTAACATTTGATTTATCATAGTTGTAACAATCAACATGAGTCTAACGTAATCGTTAACATTATTCGAAATATAAACGTCACATAATATACACACCCAGAACCATAAAGTCGCTGTTAGTCCGCATTATTAAATAATTAAGAAACTTTCTTGCCATTTTTCAAAAGAACTGTTAGGTTCCGATCTATAGTTCCTTTGAGAAGTTTTTACCTTCGTGATGAGTAGAGTACAATGGAAAAAGAATTTTGACCTTGAGATTCAAGGTCAAGATCAATTTACATTTATTACAAAATCGAAGGTGTAAAAGTACATGTATTACAAAAATATATGTGTAGTCACGGACAAACTTGTCTTTCTGTTAACTCTTAATATTATTCGTGTCCAGAAATAAAACTATAAAGTCGCTGTTAGGACGCACGCGTAAATGATTAAGAAACTTTTTTGTCATTTTCCAAGAGAACTGTTAGGTTGCGATCTATGATTCCTTGGAAAAGTTTTATCATCGTGATGAGTATAATATAATGCGAGAAAAAAAAAAAAAATTTGACTTTGAAATTCAGGGGTCAATTTTGAGCCAATTTTACCAGTTTGCTAGTTCCGGCTGTTCTCGAGAAGAAAGCTGAGTTACGACACTTGAAGACTGACGTGGGAAATTGAAGGATTAAATCGTGGAGCAGATCGGGAATGGTATTTGTACGAGGAGGACTTTCGAGGACCCTCTTGACGACAGTGGAAAGGTCGTTTCAGTAGCGTCGTTAGAGAATTCAAAATAATTCGTTCCCAAAGGCTTAATTTAGTGGGGTACAGGCTAATTAACGGAAGGTCCCCCACACAGAGGAACACGCGANATTAACGGAAGGTCCCCCACACAGAGGAACACGCGAGAAGCGACGCGCATCACAAAGATATGATATAGATGTACGTGTTACCTGAAGAGCAGCTGGACTCATGGAAATGACATCACTGGCCTCTTTCAGAGCACGGGAAGCCAGCATCTCCCCTTCCGCTGCAATCACTTTGGCCCGAGCCTCCCTTGTGGCCTCTGCCTCCGTGGCCATGGCTCGTTGCAGCTGCACCGGAAGTCGAACGTCCTTTCTAAATCAGGAACATCCGTTACGTTACCATTTTCTTCGATCTACGTCTCTGTGTGTGTGTGTGTGTGTCTGTCTGTCTGTCTACACTCACGTACAAGGGATGGAAACCCTTTATTTCTTGACTCGCGAATGCAAGATAAGCTTGTTACATGAAAAAATTTATCTACATGACACGTTGTTTCTNGGGGAGGGAATTGTCAAAGTTCAAATGCGTGAAAACATTTCGTAAATAGATTTATCAATATTTTGGGGATCGAAGTTCCTTACTTTATAACGGTATCTTAAAAATTCGAGAAATCCTGACATTGTTCCAAGCTCAATGGAAAAAAAAATAGTAAAATGGTAAAAATGGTAAAAATGGTAAAAAAAAAAAATGGTACAGCGAGTTTCAACAGGCAGTTGTAAAAAGAAAACTCTTCAAGACCACGGTGGATTTAATTACGAAAAATCTTTTTTAACGCTTTTACACGAATTTTTTGAATTTTTACAATTTTCGAGAGAGAAGTATCCTCGCTTTTTCCATCTGCTATGTGATATGAAATCATCTTAAAAAAAAAACACTCTCTCCTATTAAAGTAGAAACGTCACGCTTTAAAATGAGACCAAGTTTATGGTCTGATTTCATGGAAATTGTATAATTATGTAATTTTTCATTGCCTCTCACTGTAGGTCGCAATCAGCCTTTGATCCTGCTGCTTTTTCTGAAGTTTTAAACGGCAGAGTCGTGATTGACGCGAGTCGTTATAATCTCTTGTTCTTGAAACAAGAATTCCAAGATCTCGAAAACGAAACTTTCTTTGAACGCGACAGCTTCCCGCCATTTTGATCGACGTGACTGGCGCCTCGGCATAATTCCAGGCAGAGTTCTACCTTCTTCAAAGACAACGCTTTGGTTTCGGCTTTATGTTTCGGGAGTATTTAACTACTCGCACGCGCAGCCTCGAGTGTCATCCTCGAGTTATCGCCGTCTACCAGAGAAGCTCTCCTTTCTCTTCAGTACGTGTTTTCGTACGTGTCAACGTTCCCGAGAAACGTATCTCAAAAAACACGCGACGTCAAGTTATTCTTGTTAGTTTCTGTTTTNACGCGACGTCAAGTTATTCTTGTTAGTTTCTGTTTTATCAATATCTTACTTCGCAGAGACTGAGTCTAAATTGTTTAAAATTCTCTGTACGTACAGGTCGATAGGTTCTGATTCTCTTTAGCAAGCTCAATAGAACGAATTTCTTCTCCACAGACTGAGCTACTCACCCACAAATAAATTTTTTTGTAATTTTTGTAATGCAAAATCAAGACTGCAATTTGTGTACAGGTTTTCACAAAACATATTAATATTTACTTGGAAAAATTTACTAAAAAGTGACAAAAAATATTTTGTCATGATACACATCATTAGATTCGTCGTTGAAAAACACTAATTTTATCAATTTACACAAAAAACTGCATCGTCAATAATTTCCGAGATATTTGAGAGAATATTCTAAACCCAGAAAATTCTTTTCAACAAAAGAAAGTACAAATATTTTTTCGAAAACTAAACATTTATGCCAAATTTCATTAAAATCGGTGATTGATACTTGGCTATTTTTCTTTGTCAGTTCCTCCACCATGAAAATTAATTCCCAATTTGTTCTGTCTTTTCCTATCTTCCTTTAAATTTAGCAGCCACAGTAGAAAAGACAGTTTATATGTATACTTAATGCGAGTATTGTGGCCGCGATGCTCTCAACGCAGTGGAGGGGGTAACGCTAGGAAAGTGGTGGGGGGAGCAATGGCCGCCAGTTAGCCTCCTCTGATTTAGAGGCCCCCTAAATCTCAGTTAAAACAGTTTTGCGTAAAATACATTACAGACAACTATTACAATATTATGTATTTTTACATAAATCAAGTAGTCGTGACTTCTTCAATATATATCGGGTAATAAACTCCTCTTCCGAGAGACGGATATTATTTTTTTCTTCTTTTTTTACTTCGTTCTTATCGTTAACTTATTCGTTCGTTTCACGATGATAAGGACGAGTTCATTCTTCTTCACGGCGAGTGACTTTCGATTGCATTTAATCGAGTTGATTCTCAAGTCGACTTGGCGACGACTCTCTTTCGTCGTTCGTTTTAACGAACTTCCCTCGACTTCAACACGGAGCGAACGAAGCTGTATTTTACGTGTTAGGCTCGACGCTTGCTAGGACGTTGAGAGTTGCTGAGACGTTCTAAACTTTCCGCTAAACGGAAGAGGATTATCACGACGAACTGATTAAACAATCGTATCGTGAGGTCGTACTCACATTTCGACTCGTTCGACCTTGACACCCCAAGGATCCGTGGCTTCGTCGAGAGACAATTGCATGGTGTGGGAGATGGTCTCGCGCTCCGAAAGGATCTCCGCCAAGTTTCTCGTGCCGAGCACCGTCCTTAGCGTGCTGGCTGCCAGCAATCGAGTCGAGTGACTGAAACATTGAATTTCAGTGACTTCCAAGTGATAATTTTGCTCTCATCGTTATTAAATAAATTGGTAGACATCTGTTTGATAAAATTATACACACATTCTACATAATTGATTTATGAAAATGTCATAAATTTTCAAATTTCCGCAATTGCCAAAGCAATTCTATTAAATTCTATTAAAATGATCCATTCTGATCTGTGTATCTTTCTCCGGAAGTCTTACATTTCCCAAATTTTCTCGTAGGGATTTCATTTTTTCATCAGGTCAGATCAGATTTCAGAAACGAAATAACGTTCGCGGTAGAAAATTTTGGACAAATAATTTGTTGCAATTGGATGATTCATCGTATTGTTACAGCCGGTAGTTTTTAACTTCATGCCGCCAAAAAAAGTTTCAATTTCCCTAAGACTTGCTATTTCGAAAGAAAAAAAGAAAAAAAGTAACAGTACGGCGAATTGTATAGGGGGAACTAATTTCACGTCCGTGGAAACGGATATAGGGGAAAGCAGTATGTTAACGTCATAATCAGTACGGCGGAGGATTTTGTCAAATTTCGCGTCCAGCCGGCATGAATACGCGTGCAATTACGCCGTCGTCTTTTCCATAATTGAACATCGGTCCGGCGTGCTCTAGTTAATTAAACGTCGGCCGTTTCGCGGAAGCTGTCACGCGTGCGGTTTAAAAACGCGCGCACCAGGGACAGCGGGACAGCCCTTTCTCGCTCGACGCGACAGTAAATTCCATCTTTCTACCAATTTCTGCCTTCTCTCTTTCCTATTCTCTCAGCTAGCATTTCTTTTTTCTTTTTTTTTCTTTTTTAAGGAAAACGTGTCGCGTCATCGAAGCAACGAAGAAACTTTTACCTCGAGTCATCGAATCGGACGAACAGAGAGAGAGAGAGAGAGAGAGAGAGAGGGAGGCGGCTTTCATTTCAGTTGCCGAGATTTCCAGGTCGATCGTGCCGGGGCAACTTTTTACGCAATTAATCAGGCTCTCCGCACCGCGCGAAATTATCCAAGTAATTTTGTCACGCTCTCGTAATTCCTCGAGGAGCCGTCCCTCGCATTTTTCTCTCCCACCCGGCGGAATCGGTGATTTCCCTCTTCAGACGGCTCTCTCCCATCGACTCCTCCAGCCAGAGTTGCTAATTAAAAATTCAGAAAATGGTGTCCGCGTTAATTAACCCGGTCGTCCGAGGAATTCTAATTAATTCGCCGTGTGTCACGAAAATTTCGACACTTCGAGGGCCGGGCGTCTTAATTCGAGCCCGAAAACAGAGCGGCAAACAGAGAACGACACACGGGGCTTTTATCCCCTTTTGTACAGGGTGGTCCAAAAGTTTCTTCCCACCTATTTTTCTTAACAGAAACGTTCAAAGGACTAATGTCGTTAATTTTGTATTAAATTCAAGTTTCAGCTTCAAATTCAATCACGTTCAAGTCAATAAATTTATTTTCATTACGGGAACACCATTATATTTTAAGAATATTACGTTTTCAAAAAAATATCGTATTTCTAATTCGAGCCCAAAATGCGGCAAACAGAGAACACACGGAGGTTTTATCCCCTTTTTTTGTACAGGGTGGGCTTGAAAAAGTTGCTTCCCACCTATTTTATTTAATTTATAAATTAAAATTATGTCCAAACTTAAATTTAATTACATAAGTTTAGTTAAGTAAGTTTGTTTTTATTATAAAAACACAAGTGTATTTTGAAAACCACATTTCGTTCGAACGAATTGAACAAAATATATAATAAAAGAATTACGGACATTAATTTTGGTCCAGTCTGTAGTAGTTCGTCCAAGTGTTCGAATGCCTAAACGGACACGTCGTCTAAAATTTTCACGATATCTCCACCGTTTTTGATCGACCGAGAAAAATGTTGCCCCGAGAAAATAGTCAACAACGCGATCGATGGTTTGCAGAATAAACGAGGCGATTCTCCGACGAGATTTTTTTGGTGGAATTCACGAACTATCGACGACACGTATGTCACTTTTCTTCGGTCGAACTATTGAGAAAATCGTCGCCACCCCTCTCATTTGCTCATTACTTTTCTTCATCACCTTTCATCACTCGTTGTTCGAAATTTTTTCGACACCCGACACGCGACGAGGGAAATAGAAGAGAGTACAAGGTTTTTCGCGGAGGCTAAATGTTACGAGCTGTCGCTGGTTCTCTCGCGTGCCATTTGCATTACGCGGATGAAATCTCTTTTACGCGCGAGCTTTTTTCTCCTCGGATGCCATCCCCCGTTTCATCTCCCTCGCGGCGCATTAGCACGCAACTTGCTGCGTGCCGTGTTCGGTTTCGCCGGGTCAGAGTTACAAACACGGTTACGGTGTTACCGCAATTAAAAATTTTATATTATTCACGGTGCGGGGAAAGAACGTGGTTCCTGGTTCTGGTTCTAATGTTACACAAGATTACTTGGTCGACCCTGTGACCTTAACGAGATGGACTTAAATGCTTCTCCCGTAAAAGAAATCCTCTTACCTGCGACATTATATGAAAAATTTGTCGATAATTTAAAACTGATGCACTTTCGTAAGAAAGTATTACGTATTCACGTGGTTTCGTTCTTAAATCGTGAAGCTTCTTTTCCTTTTTCCTCCACGAAGATTTTAAAAATGCAAAAATTTTTTCGTAACTGGATTCATCATCGTTATAACAAGTCATCTAACCTCAAAATTTGTACGATTTTCACTATTTTATCGTACGATAGATTTAGTCATGAAAGAAATGTGACTAGATCCGTTGCTATTTTAAAAACTGAAATCTAACCTCAAAATTTGTACGATTTTATCGTCACCATTTTATCAAACGTTGAATGATGAACGAATCCATCACTATTTTAAAGACTGAAATATAACCTTAAAATTTGTACGATTTTCACTATTTTATCGTACGATAGATATAACTAGATCCATCGCTATTTTAAAAACTGAAATCTAACCTCAAAATTTGTACGATTTTATCGTCACAATTTTATCAAACGTTTGATGAACGAATCCATCACTATTTTAAAGACTGGAATCTAACCTTAAAATTTGTACGATTTTATTATCAAACGTTGAATGTAACGGTTAAATGTTAAGAAAAACCAGAAATCTAACCTTAAAACTTGTACGATTTTAAATTCATTATATTACTACAAATTTAATTAGATCCATCATCATTTTAAAAACTGAAACTCTAACCTTAAAACTTGTNATTTTATCAAACGTTTGATGAACGAATCCATCACTATTTTAAAGACTGGAATCTAACCTTAAAATTTGTACGATTTTATTATCAAACGTTGAATGTAACGGTTAAATGTTAAGAAAAACCAGAAATCTAACCTTAAAACTTGTACGATTTTAAATTCATTATATTACTACAAATTTAATTAGATCCATCATCATTTTAAAAACTGAAACTCTAACCTTAAAACTTGTACGATTATATCATCACCATTTTATCAAACGTTGAACGTTACGGTTAAAAATTACGACAAAAATTCGAGAAATTCTATTTCATCACTTGGCTCTGATTTGGCTTTCAAGCTCAATGAAATGGCGAAGAAAAATCGTACAAATCACCATTTTATCAAACGTTGAACGTTACGGTTAAAAATTACGACAAAAATTCGAGAAATTCTATTTCATCACTTGGCTCTGATTTGGCTTTCAAGCTCAATGAAATGGCGAAGAAAAATCGTACAACGCGAGTTTCTAAAGGGAAAGTTTCAATCTTCAAGACCGTGGATTCAATCACGAAAAAAATTTTTCAACACTTTTCTACACGAGTTTGAATTCTTGCAACTTTCGACAAAAAAGTATCTTCGCTGCGACGCGAGTTTCTAAAGGGAAAGTTTCAATCTTCAAGACCGTGGATTCAATCACGAAAAAAATTTTTCAACACTTTTCTACACGAGTTTGAATTCTTGCAACTTTCGACAAAAAAGTATCTTCGCTGCGTGAAACGTGAAATTATTTTCGAAGGAAATATCAAAACTCGTTCTTTTAAAAAGTAGATCTTTTTTTTTATTAAAGTTACATCAGTTTAAAGTCGACAATTTTTCATTGTATATGTATATTTCATTGGTATATGTATACTTACAATTAGTAACACCCATATTCCACTCTAGTTACAGATCTTGCAGTTCACTTTGAACTTTGATTACCATCTCTGTCTCTGTCATCGTAGCTTGCAGAATGTTTCAGGCTTCATTAGCAGATTGAACGATCTTCATATCATTCGAATATTACACTTCTCCCTAATACCACTGTTATCTTCAAATCGCTGTACTCTCTTCTCTCTTCCACATATTAGCGTCGAACTCACATTCAAATCTGTTGTGCCTTGTATCATGCTCGGAAGAAACGTGAATGACGCACGTTAAATTTGTCAATGGCGTTCCGAGTTGAAATTAACTTCAATGCTTCTACCATTCAACTCGTTTCACACGCCTTTATTTTTCGATAATGAACGAAATTTGAACGCTTGGATCCGATTCGCCGAATTTCTTTGCGTTCTTTAACACGTTCCGTGCCACGTGTACACGCAGTCATATTTATTTAATTTATTTATTTTTTGCAATCGAACTGATCGCAGCGCCACGTGTACCACAGGTGGTACACGATGTGATAGCTATTCTAAACAAGACTCTAATCAAACTTATCGATTGATGTAATGAAAGATTGTGTGATAATATCAAGTGGCCTGTCGACAACAAATAGTCAAAATATCAAATGGCCTGAACGACAACAAAAGGCAAAAATGGCTTGGCACGGAATGTGTTAAAAACCAATAAATCCAATCTTACTTAATTGACTTCGATATTTTAGTATTAATTTTATTATTTGTATTTGTTATTTCTACCTATTTTTATCTCTTTCATATTATTGTTTTACATTTTATGCGCCATTTTATCATTTTACCATTATCTTTTATTATTTCATCACTTTTATATTCATTTTTTCGTTTTATAATTATCTTTTACCTTTTATTATTTTATATCTTTCATGGTTGCACCTTCCTCCCGCTTTCTCTTCTCCGTGTTTTACTGTTAATTTTATTTACATTTATTCTCTTTCATCTACTTTTTATCCCTTCACATTATTATAACTTCAAATCTTTCACTTTCATTTTTAAAAATTTTATCATTTTTTTTTATCGTTATATCCTTTTATATCTTTTTTATTTCACTATTAATTTCCATTTATATTTACTCGCGAGGTCCGACCGCCATTGCACTTTCGTTTCAAAAATAAAGGAAGAAATCCTTCCCGTAGAATGAATAAATAATTCAACAAACAAATTATCACCGCGGTGCACACGGAGCTCGGTTGTTTATGCCGGCTGGATAGCACGACGAGATTCCCGTGCACGTTTCGTAAATTAACAATTGCATCTCGCAAGCGGTACAGGCGCTGTTCCCGGTGAATCACGTACCGCGCCGTGGTAATAAAATTGGCAAGTTTCGCTCTGAGGTGTCTTACGGTTAGTGAATTAGTAAAATCAATGCCGCATACGTTAGCACACGTACGTGTACGTGTACGTGTACGTGTACGCGTGCGTCTAATTAAAGGATAATTCCCGTGCTTTCAATATATATTTCCCGAGTTGATTCAGTCGGACAAGACGACGCTGGTGGAACTTCACCTACCTGTAATTGGCTATCTTGATTACGGCATTCAGCGGCTCCTTTATCCGGTAATAGACGACCGCGTCGACGCTCACCGTGACGGAATCCTTGGTGAGAACTTCCTGCGGCGGTACGTCGAACGACACGGTCCTCAGGTCGACGCGTACGCAGCTGTCCACGCACGGCATCACGAAAAACGTCCCTGTTGCACGTTTACCATTCTTTTCAATTCATTCCCGACCGCATCGATCGATGCTGAACGACGCCATTTTCGCACGGCGAATTTTCCGCCTCTTGGGGAGAGTAATTTAACACGTTCCGTGCCATGTGTACCACGATGTGATAGCTACTCTAAACAAGAGAACTACTTATCGATTGATAATGTAATGAAAGATTGTGTGATAATATATCAACGTTTAGTAAAAATATCAAATGGCCTGAACGACAACAAAAGGCAAAAATCGCTTGCCACGGAACGTGTTAAAATAAGTACTTGAATCTACATTGGTCGTATATAGGGTGTCTCAGGTAAAGGGAGCCGTTTGAAGACGTGATTTAAATCAGAGTAAAGTAAAAAAAAAATCAAGATTGCAATCTGCCCGCAATCTATCTGTTTGAATATACAGTTATTTATAATATTCAGGAAAATTTTATTAAAATCGGGGAAACTTGTAAAAAGTGATAAAAAAAATACGGCTATATATTGTTTAAACAGGTGGTTTTTTTTTGCAGAACACCATTAAATTCGTCGTTAAACTAATTTCATCAATTTACACAAAAATTGTATTTCCATTAATTCCCAAGACATTCGACAAAACTTTGAGAATAGTTTTCACCTCTTCGTCGAATATTTTTTCGAAAGCTACATTCGTGCCAAATTTTATCAATAAATTCGGTATTTTGTCAGTCTACAAAATTAGTTCCCACTTTATTCCGTAGTGGGCCCATAAACTACTTTCTCTATCTTTCTTTAACTTTAGCAGCTACAGTAAAAAAAATTTATATATATATATACATATATACCTAATGCGAGCATTGTGGACAGAGCATTCTCAACGTAGTAGGGGAATCGATGCAGTGGAGGGGATAGCGACTAGGAAAGTGGGGCCGCCAGTTAGCCACCTCTAATTTAAATCTCGAAAGAGGAACATCCCAGAACGAAAAAAGATTTTTCGTCGGCTCACTTTTTTCAAATTTTTCCAAAATCATCGTTTCTTATGTGAAAAAATAATTGAACCAGTAATGACGACATTTTTTTTATTGGTGAATAAAAATTATGTTTGTTTCCTGTCTCGCTGCGAAGAAATCATAGGAAATACAAAATACATATCGTTTTACATAAAAAATGCCGATGGTCTTGAAAAGAATCTCGAAGAAAAAATGAGCCAACGAAGAAACTTTTTATGTCAACTTTTTTTAGCAACATAAAAAATAAAACAGACATAAAGGTGGCCTCCATAATTGAGACACCCTGTACGTTGATTTACACGCTGCACTTACGATGTTTACACGGTGCTTGTTTCAATACCGGGTAAATAAATATCGCAATCCGAGTATCGAGCGCCAGATCAATTAACTTTTTATTCAATAATCTGCAGGGAACAAGAGATAATTCCATCTCATTTGGAATACCAAGGGGAAATCCGTACGATCGACAGTGATATAAACATCCACGCGTGTGGATTTTTAGCATCGATGCAATCTGGTAGCCACTTGGTAATCAGTTAATTACCGTATTAAAGCGACTTTCGATGGAGATTTAATTGCTAGGATACTTTACGCGCCAATGAATCGTTGAATTTACTTTCTTTTTTCAAACGTTCTCTCCACGATTATCGAAAAATAAATACGGTTTAAATTAGATATATGTATATATAATTCACGAACAAGTAACAGTTAAATGACAATAACAAATGGCTAACAAAAACTTCGTGTCTTGTGTAAGTTAAGTGTTTTCGCTACAATTCCCTCTTCTCCCACGCCAAAGATGTACACGTTGATCGAATCATTTTCTGAGCCTGTTAATCCGTTTTGAAAAAGAATTTTTCTTGAACTCCCTGACATGAACACTTTGACAAGAGTCTAGAATATTTTTTCTTTCTTAAACAAACTTCAATGATCCTTTCAGATTGAAAATCTAACCTTAAAATTTTAAGAGATCAACAGTTGTATAGTCTTTTCCGAATTGCAATAGATTAAATTACGATAATTTCCTGGTAAGATTTTAACAAGGATCTGGAACATCTCTTTTAAACAAACTTCAATTTTTCACACAAAAATCTAACCTTAAATTGTTCAAACAAAAACCTAACCTCAAATTTTTAAAAGATCAACAGCTATACTTTATAGGTTTTTTTTTTGAATTGCAATAGATTAAATAGTTCCTCATCGTATAAATTTTCCACTGTCGAATCTGTTTTGAATTTCCTGGTAACATTTTGGCAAGGGGCTGGAATGTTTTTTGTTTTTCAAACAAACCTCAATTTTTCAAGCAAAAATTTAACTTTAAATTGTTCAAACAAAAACCTAACCTCAAATTTTCAAGAGATCAACAGCTATATCTTATAGGTCTTTTTCGAATTGCAATAGATTAAATTACGATAATTTCTTATCGTATAGATATTCCACTGTCGAATAGAAAAAGCGTATTATATACGTTAAAAGTGTATATTTAACATGTGATTACTCCAACCGTGTCTACAGATATACCGTATATACCCGGCACGGTAACAATGAAAAGGTTAAATCATTTTCTTCTTGCCCGCGAAACTAGTTACCGAGACAGCTTTCTCGTTTCGAAATGAACAGAGAGGTGAAATTACGTATGCTCGTTTACCTGGCCCGTAAGCGCCGCTCTTCAGCCTCCCCATTCTGAATACAACGGCCCTCTCGTACTCCTGCACGACCTTGAACGTGAAGCACAGCGAGAAGGGTAGGGTAACGAGCACCAGCAGAAACGAGCCAATGGTCGCGAACACCTCGACGAATCTCGTCAACGCGCTGATCTTGCTCTCGTCCGCCATCTCCGCGCGCGCTACCTCTCCAGCCGGGTCCTCTGTTTTTCCAACAAATAAACCAGAGCAAAGGAAAACAATCGGTGACGGCACAGAGTTACTCGCACAAAGTAAAGATCGAGGACACGTTGCGACTGGTATTTAAACCCTTGCGCTGGAATAACGTGCCGCGTATTCTTTTATTTATAGACAAAACAAATAATAAATTTATTCTTAGTAATAATTTCTATCCTAAGTGATGTCGTACCGACGAATTTAAAAAGAAAGCGACGAGTTATTATATTTGCACGGTTTGGGTCACTCGTTATGGTCCGCGAACCAGTTGCCAGCGCAAGAGGTTAACAGAGTTAAAGTTATTTAGACGACTAAAGCGTATAAAATTTCAACCAGTGATATTAACACTTAACACTAGCTGGACGAAACGTTTCGCTGAATATATATGGCATGTAATTTCCAAAAAGTCTGTATGACAAGCCGAGTATGGCAAGCTTTTGCTATTCGTAGGTATGTGAATACAAGAAATGTTACACCTCAGTTATTTGTTTTATGCCAAAGTTTTGAAAAATCAAACATTACAAATGCGCATAGAAAAAATACTTTTTTCTTTTTTAATAAAATGAATGTGACGAACGAAACAGGCGCGTAAAATTTACATCGACTTGCAGTAACATTTTTATATATTTATTTTGCATGGAAATTTGCGTGGTGTTTATTAAAATATATTAATAAATGAGAACGTAAGAACAATTTTAACAATAGCATTATGGCTGCTAATGGCGCCAGTTTTGAAATGGCGTAGAGCCATTTTTTCCGTCGCGAAGGTGTTAAGATAAAAAAAGTATCGCACCATTCTCGAAAAAGGTCATATATACATCAAGATACATTGCTTTATGTCCCGAAGATTTCCAACAAAAATTGTGAACTGCTCGTTGGTAGTTTCAGCTCATTAAACTCTAATTATTCTAGGTTCAACAAAATCGTGAGAAAGAAATCAGCGATGTCACGTTTTAAAAGGAGGCTTCAATCTTCAAGACCATGATAAATTTAGTTAGTAGAGGAAAAAAAAGTTTCCAGAGGCGCTCGAATTTTCGAGAATGCCACTTTTCTTCTTGTTGTAATGATGTAAAAAAAAAAAA
>NIPQ01093160.1:0-11706 GCA_002806875.1 Lepidotrigona ventralis hoosana
GGTCTTTAAAAAATACTTAATAGAATATCTTTATATTTATTGATTTATTACTTCCTTACAATAGAAATCCCATTTTACGTAATACAGCTAATACCAAATTTGTCAGGTTAGGTTTAGGTTAGGTTAAGTCTGGTCTTTAAAAAATACGTAATAGAATATTTTTATATTTATTGGTTTATTACTTCCTTAAAATAGAAATCTCATGTTACGTAGTACAATTGATACCAAATTTGTCGGATTTAGGTTAGGTTTAATTTAGGTTAAGTTTGGTCTTTAAAAAATACGTAATAGAATATTTTTATATTTATTGATTTATTACTTTCTTACAATAGAAATCCCATGTTACATAGTAACGTACAATTAATACCAAATTTGTCGGGTTTAGGTTAGGTTTAACTTAGGTTAAGACTGGTCTTTAAAAAATACGTAATAGAATATTTTTATATTTATTGATTTATTACTTCCTTACAATAGAAATCTCATGTTACATAGTACAGTTAATACCAAATTTGTTGGGCTTAGGTTAGGTTTAGGTTTGCAAATATTGAATAAATCTGCATCTGGCTTTATGGAAAGAGTTGTTTGTCAATTGTAACGTTTGCACCTAAGTTTGTAGAAACTCTGACTATTTTGAACAAACTTATCCCATACAGCTGATATCGAAGCAAATTTATCACTTTGTAAACATTGACATCGTCACTTTTCTTTATCAGAGCGAATAAATCTCAATATTTCGGTGAAATCATTTCACGGTGTTGGAAGAGAAGTTTGGTCCCCATTTTTTGTTCCATAAATACGAAAGTTCCAAATTTTTTGTCTCCTTGCTCCCCGTGCATACAAAATTCCAAATTTTTTACCCAAAACTCGAGAAGCTTCTAATTCAATTGGTAAAGAAAACGCGCAATTTTCCTGATAATTATCACCATCGAACCGTAGCAGTATAAATTTTAAAAACGTGTGACAAATTATACAAAACTGATTAATTCGGGTTCGATAAACAGATTGTAGGACTCTCTTACACTTTGACAAGTACCAGTCGTTTTGACTAGCAACGATGCAAAATTATTTTGATTTTTAATAAATAGAAATAAAATAAAATTCGTTATATTATTTCTTTAGTTATCGTTGCGGGGAAAAAATGTAACGTGAAATAGAAATTTTAAAATAAAATTGTAAGTCACTTTGATTGGTATAGCGTTAACACTAGAATTATCAAAATGGTAAAAATGACCAATTGATAATTTTTGCGCTGTATAATCAAAATTGGAACAATTTAATAAGAATAGAAAATTTTAGACCAGCATCTTGAAAGTATCAAACCAGATATCGATGAATAAGTGTTCTCATTAAAAGTTTTCATATTTTTTTAATTTATACACTTTTCCAATCAACGTATCGTTTCACTACAAAAGTTGTTTGAATATCCTCGTAATAGTAAAATATATCTTACACTGAACTAATGATAAAACATGTAAACTATGTGCGGGCCCTCGACAAATTTTTGGTGGTCAATGAGGCCCGAAAGATCCAGGAAATATTGAACTGTGTCGTAAAGATTTGCTTTAGCCTTTCTGATGGAAATTTTATGCTTTGAGCGTTTAGAAGAGGCAGCTCCCCTAGGTTTCTTTCCTCAATTCGACGTTTCCATTATAGCTGGCATATGATAGAAGCCAGTAGACTTCCGTCTTTACTTGCGAGTGTCATTTATAGTGTTCAGGTAGTCGTCAGCCTTGTTCTCTAGAGATTTCGCAGGTCGCAGAGGATGCTTCGTTTCTCTGCCCTCCGTGTCTATCCTTCAATGTGAATTTTATTTCAAGTAGTGCCTTGGACTTCCTTCCTTTACGTTTTTCGTCTAATTGGACGGAGTAGTCGATGCTCGAGAGCGTAAGAAACGAGCAACTTGAATTCGGGGTCGCGGTGTGTGCATGCATCCAAAGTTCCGTGCACGTAAGTAGGCACGTACTTGAACCCCTGCTGCTGCGAGGGTAGAATCTCACGGTGAATTAGGTCGACGCTGCTCGTTTAAACGTGTACGAGTGGTTGTGCGAACGAATGGCGTGCGGATGAAAGGGCGTGTGTGCGCGCTTATGTTGGCCAAAAGCGAGGTATGCCGAAGGAAAGTCACACGCGCGATCGCTCCGAGCAGGATGGAACAATCGCTCGCGTGTTTCGCGGGAACGGGTTGCTCCCGAGGGTGTTGCCAGAACGACGAAGGGTGTTTGCGAAAGATTCGTCGAGAACGCAACGAGCAGAAAGACTGCCGCACAAAAGGACTCGTTATGCTTTCCAGTTAGTTTCGGCGGTGGGTCGTCTGTCTGAACGAAACACCGGTTGATCGTTTTTAGTTAAACTGGAAGCAAGAGGTTCAAAGCGTATTATTAGCCCACTCGACCACGGGGGTCTCGCTCTGGATAGTAGGTACACTCTACACACCCCAGTTCCGCATTTTTACTCGCCAGCCGAAGTACTCTTACCGATCACCGACCGATCTTACCGATCTCCAACCGATCTTCGAATGAGCGGCGAAAGAAAAGGCAATCGACACGACGCACAACGAAGGTGGAACGATTTCATTTTCGCCCGATCGTGTTCGAGAATTATTTCTGTTCTACCGCTACTGCTTTCCTCTTCTTCTCTTCTCGCTTTCGCTTTTCTTCCTCTTTCGATCTCCGTTCCGCGTCGATCTGAGAAGCGTCAAACTGTCTCGTTGCGATCGTCGTCGAATCGTTGTTGGTCTTGAATAACGCGTGTTAATCGTCGACAATAGGACAATAGGAGCGTCGGAACCGGCTGAAAAGGGAAACGATCCTCGAACGAGACGAGACATCGATTTATTTATCTTGGCAGAGATCCAGATCCCGAGATGACGCCAACTCGGGGGGCGGGGAAAATATCGCATTCCCTCGGGTAAGATCGGCCTACGTAATTATCGTCCCGACGAATTCGCGTTTGTAGTTTGTGCCCCCAATTTTCCCTTTCGCCACTGTCGAGAGATTAAAAAGGGAGAGAGAAAGAGCGAGAGAAGTGAAAATTGACGCGAGGCGACATACCGAGATTCGGCTTCGAAGGCAGATAGTATGCATTCGGATTTAGCCGAGCACGTGAAACGCGAGAAAGCTGGCGGCCGTGTGTATTCGGCCGAGCAATCGATAATCTTTCGTTTTGTTCGCGACGCAGCCCCGAAAGGTATTCATTTGGAAGTACAAAAGCCCAAGGTTTTCCCGATTTGCTTTCGCGAAACGAGTCGGATCGTCGAAAGCCACGAGCCACGAACAAATGATTGATAGAAAGTCGGAAAAGCTGGCCAAACGAGCTCGCCCGAGCTTCGTTCGCTGGGATTCGAAATTAATTGAGAGAACAACGACGAACGAAACGTGTGTGCGTTGTGGTGCGTCGAGTGGCCATTTGTTGAGCGGCAACAATGTACTCGGGAAATGTTGAGAAAAGAACAAGAATACACGCCACGATGGAAACCATGGTCGTTGCTCAGCGTGCCTTTTCTACCTAAGGTAATCTACTCTCTCGACGAGTAGGCAGAGAGAAGGCAGAAATTCTCCAAAGTCCCCTCGATTGGATCTAGCTACCCTAGCTAGAAGGTTGTCGAAGGGTGTCGTCGCCTCGTTTAGTCACCCTACGTGCACAGGGACGTAACATTCTTCGTTCCAATAAACTCGCAACACGGATTTAGCAAGGATCGTGCACCTTCTGATCGCGAGGTCAGTGAATCAATAAACGCTAGAAACGGTTCGAGACAATATCTCGAGTCGTCTGAAGTTTCTGCTCGCTCTCGATGACAATGGTCATCGTTCAAAGGGTGAGCAGCGGTGAAGAATTACCGCTCGGTTTCCGTGAGAGCGAGAACAGGTAGGATACAAAATCAGGTAGGATTCCAAAGACGATAGGCTCTTTCTCTGGAACACACACACACACACACACACACATACACATTCGCTCCTTCTCTTTTCCTCCGGTTCGTGTCGATATCGTTCGAGTGAGGCTCCTCGTATCGACGGGGAAAGAGCCGAGAGAGAGAGTGTGTGTGTGTGTGTGTGTGTTGTGTCAGGTGGAAGGGAGAGCACCCCGTTCGAGTACGGCCCTGCAACGTGCCCCCCGCCCGATAAGGGTGCGTAGACGACGGCGCTCAGTCTCGTCAGAACGGCCGAACAAGCGGGAACTTCTGCTGGTTCTCGTTCTTCTGCTAGTATCGGAGCGTCGCGTGCCGGCCGCGCTGCGGCCGTGCCTTTCTCCTCTCCTCCACGCGCGACATCCGCAGTATCGGATCCAACATCACAGTCATTCCTCTTCTTTCGTGTGTTTCTCTCTCTCTCTCTCTCTCTCTCTCTCTCTCTCGAGAACGCGTGACGTGGTGGAGAGAAGTGGTTCGGGAGAGACGTCACAGGACAGGGATTTTCCTCGACTGATCGTCACCGGGATCTCGACATTTCAAGCGCGAGAAGACCATCATCGTGAACCGATGGAGGATGACGTTCGATGGAGAACGAGGTAAACCTTCAGTCATTTCCTTTCTCTCATCCTTTGGTTTCTGTTTCGCTGGCTGACAGCAATCGACGAGAATTTGGTGATTCAGAACTCGATTCGTCGCGTATTAATTTATCCTCTTACCTCTGCAGTCTTGCTATGCCGAGACGATATACCGATCGTTTATCGAGTAAAACCGACGCGAGAGCGTAGGTGGAGAGAAAACAGGCGAAAGACGATGGCTGGTTGCAGTCGATACGACGCGTCGACGCGTAAAAATTATTATATATCGGCGACTGTTTTTCCTTCCTTTTTCTCTTCTTCTCGCTGACAGGGAGAAGACACGCGAAACGCAATGTCGAATCGAATCGGGCGAGAATTCACGCAGACGTTGTCTTTCAGACTTGCTTTGACAATGTCTATAGCGCGTCCGAGCCATCCCACGCGAGCCATCATCGTTACATAACCTAACGGGTTCCTCCTCTCGATAACGCGGACCAACTCGCCTAAATCTAAAATCTACTACATCCATAGGGGAAAGCAAGAGTGAAGGAGAAAAGGCAGCGATGGATTTCGTTTAAACAGAGAACAGAGAGAAAGAGAGTGGATGGAGAGCAGTCTCTCTATGAGAATTGCTTCCGTTCCCTCCCCTTTTTCCTTTCTCCTCTCCTCTCCTTTGCGCCGCTAAAACGTTTCGCTCGATATCGTTCCATTCGTTCGCGCTTCTTCCGCAGATACGAGTCGAATTTCCGCGAAATGTTAAAGAGGGGAGAGAGAGAGAGAGAGTGAGTGAGTGAGTGAGTTTCCATTATCGGGAACACAAGACAAGATTCCGAGGGACGTTCGCACGTTTCAGGGTAGAGTAATCATCTCTCGCGAGAATAACGCGTTTCATCGAGCGATACGGCACGAGTCCCTGGAAATCTCGCGTCGTGCAGCGTCGAAACGAAGGCGACGAATATCGCAAAGTACGAAAAGTCAAAGGTCGTCGGTCGAATTCATTCACTCGTGGAGAGCAAGTTGCCGAGCAGAGGCAAAAACAATACAAGAAGGCTTGCAAGGAGCATACAAATAGCATTGCGAAACACTTTTTTACTCGCGATGACGAGTAGATGAATGAACAGCATAAATCAATAAACTATTGAGCGAACGAATGGATTATGTTTTATGGTGGACGAGGTTTCCGGCAGATAGGCTTGTCGATTTGAATTAACTAGGTACGATGATAAATAAATGATAAAATCACCAAATATTGCAAATGTAACAAATAACTATATACTTTATTATTATTTTTTTAAATTGAATTATTGGTCATCAATTTTGTAGGTACTATGATCGATAAATGATAAAGTCACCGCACTGTAAATGTAACGAATAACTATATACTTTATTATTATTATTTTTTTAAATTAAATTATTGGTCACCAATTTTGTAGGTACTATGATCGATAAATGATAAAGTCACCGTACTGAAAATATAACGAATAACTATATACTTTATTATCGATAAATGATAAAGTCACCGTACTACAAAGGAAATTTTATATTTTATTTTTAAATTTCATACTTTATTTTAACATTAATAATACAGAATATAACGGATGAATGACGACTGTTTATTAATTTCTTAACTATTATATATATATATATATATATATATATATTTTTTTGGCAATTTGTAACTTGTGGTAACGAATAATTTGTTGATATCTCCGTGGTAAGTTTTAATAAGACAATTGACTAGCAATAGATGTCGCTACATAACCATTCGAACAACAAGGGGGTGCACTGGAGCAAAAGGGGGTGGATAATAACGCCTCTCGTTATTTCCCTTGGCTCCTATCCCCGATTAACGTATCGTTGTTGAAATTTAACAACGTGTCAGCAGATGCAGACGCGATGGATCTCTCTGCACGACGATCGATGGCGTTTTCTAGCTGACCGAGAAAAGTCCGTTCTTTCCAGCGAAATAAGCGAAAGAAAGCCGGGCAAGGTCGGGATTCGAGGAATTCGAACGAGTACGCGTTGGCCAGTCGCCAGCCGTCAATCCCATGTTCCAAAGCGTGTTAAACGTCTTTCTCAAGCTGTGTATACATACGCACACAGTTTGCGTTCGTCGCAAACGATCCAATCAGTATGATGCAACGTACGAGCTAGTGCCAGTCAACACCACTCAGCTATCTGTCAAGGATCCAACTGATTGTAAGACGCGCCAAGAGAACAAGTGGTGTTCGAGCTGTGCGTACTAGCCAGCGTTTGTGAATATCGAGTGAACATTTAGCCGAGCTGTATCGGTCTCTACCGATTTCTTTCCTCTTCCCTCGTCGTTCAAGTTTCATGCTGGGCAAAGAAAGTAGTCGGTGGTACATGATAAAATTCGCATTGAACGTGAAACGAAGAATCCTCTTGGAGACTATAAATGACACTCTTCGGCGAAGATCGATTAGATTCTGGATAAACTTTCTTCGAGTGAAGAATGAACAAGTCGTGTGTATTCTTTATATGCTTGAAAGAGGGAACAGGGGGTGGGAGGGGACGATGACCGGTCGGTGGATTGGACGGGGCGATCGATGGATGATCGACCGATGGATCGATGGTGTTCGACCGGTAGATCCCGCCGGGGAATGCCTGGAGCGACAGCACCCGAGTTGGTTGCCATGGCGACCAACGTTTGCCCCGGCACACTACCTCTGCTTCCGCTCCGAGCTACCCGCGGTGCTCGATCGAACCCTTTCCGAATCCCGTCTTTCTAACTAGCCACTAGCCACTACTCGCGCTTTTCACCTCTGTCCTTCCCCTTTCTCTCGGTTTCCCCGATCGCGCCGCTGCTCTCCGTACTCTCCGTGTCTCGACCCCCTAGAAAACAGACACTTTTTTTTCGAACGAAATAGCTCGACGTGATCGATAGATCGCCGATTTGCAATAACGCCTTCTGCAATACACGTGCTAATTTTTTTTACGAAAAATTATTCCCTCCTCGAGAAATATATAAATTAGGTCCTCGTCGCCAATTTTTTTACAGGTACATCCTCCGTGAATGTCGTTTACATCCCACTTTTTCGAAATTTTTCAGTTACAGTAACGAATTTTATTATTTCATTTGTTATAATTCCTATATGAATAATTGAAAAAATTGCTACAATTAATTTTATACCTATTTGACATGTACGTATAATTCTTAAAAATAATATTCTAAATAAATTGATAATTATAAAATAAATATAAATTTTATTATATATATATATATATATATACATTTCATTTTTTCGAAATTTTTCAGTTACAGCAACGAATCATTATTTCATTCGTTATAATTCCTACATGAATAATTGGAAAAATTGCTACATTTTATACCTATTTGACCTATGTACGTATAATTCTTAAAAATAACAAATTAATAATTATAAAATACTTAGCTGCAACTGAGACAAAATATGGTGATTACAGAGTCACCCATAAATAAGTATACAAGGATACAAAAAAAATATTTTTTCACGTGCTTGACGAGGTGCTCTTGAAAAATTGATATTTTTTTGTCACATCGAACTTCGTTTAATTCGTGTATTAAAGGGTTAAACGCTTATGCTCGAAGGGTTGAAGACCGCGTTTACNTAAACGCTTATGCTCGAAGGGTTGAAGACCGCGTTTACTTTTTGCTCGCACGTGACTGGACAACCGATCGACACCGCGATTCGATCGATATTGTTTCGTCGAACGTGAAGAAGGCCTAACGGAAATACAGTGCCAACGTGTTTCTCTCACCGAGTGCATCCAACGAAATTCAAGTGAAACGCGCCAGCCAGTTGCTGCAGTTTGACGATAACGATAATACCATCGTGTAACAGCAGGGCGGGGAATCCATTGTCTCGATCGATTGCGTCTCTTCTCGTTGCGTGTAACGTTCCAAGTCTCTCCAAGGCTTTGGAAACGCCTCTCGGCGCCTTGAATGTCGAGCTTTCTCCTCTCTTTCCCTTTTCTCTCCCTTATCTGTCCCTTTATCCTAAAATCTAGCTGATTCTCCTCCTTCTTTCTTTTTCTTTTTACAGCAGGGTGCAACGTGACACGCGGCGTTGGAAGCAAGCGGCAGCTTCTCCTCCCCTTTTCGCGACCCGAATTCCCTTCTCCTCGCTTTCGACCGTCGTTACCCGGCTCGAGAAAGTCTTTTGCTTTCTCATTTTCGCGAAATGTAAGCTTCGAACGAGAAGCGAAGTTGACGATAACCTTTTTCGCCATATATGTCGACTCCTTTTATGTGTATCAACCCATTAAAGCAAAATTAGGTAGATATACCTGCGTTGATCTTAACCTTGAATTTTCTTTTTTATTTTGCATTATATTTTACTCGTTACTTTCCCAAGGAAACATTTCCCTATGGCAACTTAATGATAGTTTTGTTGAAAAATGGCAAAAAACTTTCTTCATCATTTAATGTTCGAGCGTGCGTGCGTGCTAACAGCGACTTTATCCTACTGGATTAGATTTCACCAAACGATTTGATTTATATCATAGTTGAATAGTTTTGTTGAAAAATGGCAAAAAACTTTCTTCATCATTTAATGTTCGAGCGTGCGTGCGTGCTAACAGCGACTTTATCCTACTGGATTAGATTTCACCAAACGATTTGATTTATATCATAGTTGCAGTATCAGCGTCAATCTAAATAATCAAACGATAAAAGGTTATTCAAAAAGTATAAATATTGTATCCACGCGTGCAAAACTAAAGTCGCTGTTAGAACTCACGCGTCTGCAGACCTGTTCCTTGGAAAAGTTTTACTGCTCGTGACGAGTAGAATACAAAATATTGTATCCACGCGTGCAAAACTAAAGTCGCTGTTAGAACTCACGCGTCTGCAGACCTGTTCCTTGGAAAAGTTTTACTGCTCGTGACGAGTAGAATACAAAGAAGAAAACTAATTAACTTCGCCTCAGGCTCTTTACCTGTATTTTTATCAAATTGAAAGTGTAGTGAAATTCATCTACGATAGCCACATGGACACAAACTTCTCTCCCCACCATGTACAATGTGTTTAAGGGAATTAGAAAAATAGCTACTCGTCTTGCCAATTTTGAAAGTTTGACTTTTCCCCTGGCAGACATCGAACGACGAGCAACGACAGCAAGTTCTCTTCTTCTTTCTTTTCTTCTCGTTCGNAAATATTGTATCCACGCGTGCAAAACTAAAGTCGCTGTTAGAACTCACGCGTCTGCAGACCTGTTCCTTGGAAAAGTTTTACTGCTCGTGACGAGTAGAATACAAAGAAGAAAACTAATTAACTTCGTCTCAGGCTCTTTACCTGTATTTTTATCAAATTGAAAGTGTAGTGAAATTCATCTACGATAGCCACATGGACACAAACTTCTCTCCCCACCATGTACAATGTGTTTAAGGGAATTAGAAAAATAGCTAACTCAGGCTCTTTACCTGTATTTTTATCAAATTGAAAGTGTAGTGAAATTCATCTACGATAGCCACATGGACACAAACTTCTCTCCCCACCATGTACAATGTGTTTAAGGGAATTAGAAAAATAGCTACTCGTCTTGCCAATTTTGAAAGTTTGACTTTTCCCCTGGCAGACATCGAACGACGAGCAACGACAGCAAGTTCTCTTCTTCTTTCTTTTCTTCTCGTTCGCAGGTCGCATGTTGGCTCGCATCGTCGGGGAATGGCGCGAGAAGAACGAGGAACGCGTCGCTTCTCCACGCTAATCGAACGAACGACACCGAAGTTAGAGATCGCTGCCAGCGAGGGACACTCGCGAACCTGAGGGACTCCGCTCGGCTCGGCTCGACCACTTACTGCTTTGCTCGATCGCGCGATGGGCCCGTTCTCGTCACCGTTGTTGCTGTCGTCGCCGTCGTGGTGGTCGTCGTCATCGCCGATCTCGCCGCCGCCGTGATTGCAAGCGAACCGTACAGCCCGACGAACTGAAACGAGAAAGGGGAGGAGAAGGAGATATCTGGAACCTTGGGAACCCTCGGCCAGGCGGACGCCCGAATTTTTGAGCAGAGAAGCGCCGCACCGTTGGCTGCGCATCATGTTTGGAACGAAATTGCGCACGTGGATGGAAGCACACATCGTGCGATCGAAAAAGAAGAAGGACCGAAAGGGGAAAGGAGAAAAGGCATTCGACTCAAATTCCAATTCTCCTCGGAATCACAGGTCTGCCGCGTTGCACCAAGTGAGTATGTTTTTTTTTTTCCCCCTCGAAAGGAGAAAACGCGATGATGGAGCGAGAAAACGAGAAAGACTGACGCAAGAGGCACGTAGACGACGACTCTGCGCTCTTTCTCTCTTTCTCTTCACCTCCGTCGCGTGCTGATTCGCTTCTTCTTGTCCCCTGGTTGCTATCCAATTAGACTTGGACCGTGTCGCGTGTCATCTCCTCCTCTTTCTCCTCCTCCTCTTCCATCTCCGGAGAGCCCAGTTTCCGATTCTAGAACTCTGTACTCTGGATTCCCCTCGATTCGCAGGTTCATCCGGTAGACTCGCCATCGAGAAACGTGGACGGGACTCTTCGATTACACGGCGAGGGTGGCAATCGATGCGGTACAGCGACCGCGTCCTCGGCTACGTCCGCTGGAACGGGCAGCGTGAATCTTTCCTCTCCGGAGAGCGCCTACAGTACCGGGTACTCGACGGACGGCACGTCACCGGGGACCAGCTATCCACCGGAATATTACATCAACATCAGGACCGGCACCCATTACTTTCAAAGTACCAACGCCAACAACGCCAATGCCAACGCCAACGCTGGCATAGCTGCGCTTATCGGTAACTATACCAGCAACAACAACAACAACAACAACAACAATAATAACAACAACAAGAACAAGAACAACAACAGCAGCAGCAGCAGCAGCGGCGGCAGCAAATACAACAGCAACAACGCCACCAGATCGAAGAAAGCGATCGAACCGTCGGATTTGTTATCGGTTGCCGCCGCTGCTTCTTTGCTCTCTAGACGCGGCAGACATGGAAGGTTCGAGGGTAACGGCGAACCTTCCGCCTCCGGATCTAGCAGCGCGTTCTCCTCCGCGACCATAACCATGAGCAACAACAACGAGTCGGCGAAACACGTCGCTCGATCCTGTAACAAATACGGGACCGGTAGCAAGGTACGTACAAGTCTGGGTGACAAGACTAGGTGTGACGAGGAACCGACTAGGCATCGACTCTCTCTCTCTCTCTCTCTCTCTCTCTCTCTCTCTCAGGTGTCGACAC
>NIPQ01093161.1:0-15025 GCA_002806875.1 Lepidotrigona ventralis hoosana
GGCAACGACATCGATCTGCAGATCTGCAGTCTGACCGCAGAAGTAGAAGCAGACTTACGTGTTTTCAAGCAAAAGCAAACGCCAGCCACAGCGAGGAACACGGCCAGAAGCGAGATCACGCTGGGCGCCAGCACGTGAGCGTCAAAAAACAAAGAAGTCTCCTCGGTTTCCGGCGGTTGCTCGTCGTGCATTCGATTACTGCCGGTCGGCGACAGCGTGCTGAACAGGTATTCGGCCTGCGTCGAGCCCGCGTTGTTGTACGCGGTGACACGGAGCTCGTATTTGGTGCCGCTGTCCAGGTCCAATATAGAGAATCTCGATTGCGGCGACACGTTATTCGACACTGCAACAGAATTAGGGTCGTTGCCGCGTGAAACAGACCGTAACATGTTGCGTCCTATGGCCAGTTTCGGCATCTATTTCATGCACGAGGATTTTCGAGAGACCTCTCTTGGGAATATATATATATATATATATATATATATATATATATATATATATTTTTCCAGCCGTCTGTACTTTATTAACTATATAAACTAGCAATCTACGATCTCTGTTTCATTGATTCAAATACTTCAATATCAGTTTTTAAAGGTATTCTTACTTGGAAATACATCTTTGACGAAATTTAATTCGTACAACACGGGCTCACTTTAAAGGCTCTACTTTCAAAATGAATCGTTCATTTCATTCTAAAATGTTTTTACATTCGAATGAATAAGCGAAGATATTCTTCTTCTCGAAAATATTACGTAAAAACGTCGAAAAATTTTTCCCACGATTGAATCTACAATGGATTTGAAGATCGAAGCCTTAAAAACTTGTATGATCCTTTTCCCGTCGTTTTATTGAACTTTGAATATGAAAGTTTCTTGAATGTTCGTCAAAAAATAATGAAAGAAAATCAAACCTCAAGTTCTCGTCAAGAGGTGGTTGTAAAAAAGGAAGGAAATTTTTCAATGTTTCTACATGAGAAGAGAATAATATAATAAAAGAAAACATCTGAAAATAAATTTTATTGTTGTACAACTTTTTATTTTTATTTTTATTTTTTTTTACTTCACCTGTACTTGGCAAAGGCAACTTACCGAGCAACCAAGCGCCCGGAAGTCTCCTGTACTCGACCATGAAGTACAACAGAGGGCAGCCGCCATCTTGCCAGGAAGTCAACTCCAATGTAATGAACGTCTGGTTCGCCTTGATTAGCTGATGTTTCGTAGGAGCAATGGGTTTCGTTCCATTTGTCTTGGCTGACTCGACCTTGCTGGCGCTTCCGCTACCAATCCTGTTGAAGGCTGCCAACGTGAACTGGTACCTGGTGCCGCACTGCAAACCTTCCAGCAGATGCGTGTTTGCTTTCCTATCGAGCATCACTTCCTCCCACTCGGAGAACTCTCGACGATAGGCCAACAAGAATCCCTTGATAGGGGCGCCTCCATTGTCGCCCTGTTTCCACTGCAGTTGGACCGCGTCGGTTGTGGTCCCCGTGGCGAGCAAAGTCGGAGGGGTTGGCGGCACTGCGCAAAGTTGCTCGAGTGAGACGGTGATTTGATCACTGGGAAACGCTTGTCAATACTGGTTAATCGCGTCGAGTTATGAATACGGGAAACGAGAAAGCAAAGCTGCTTCTCTTAATCTGTATTCGATCGCACATTTGTCTGTCTACCTATCTTTTCGTTTTATAACAAATTCCCAGATGGTAATTTTAAGATGTGTTTCTGTTTGTTAAAACTAGATACGGCAAGTAGTTGACCGCAAGACTTCTACTGAAATTAAGTCACCGTAGGTAGCCATTTATCCGGATTCACTCGAACGAAATTTTAGCTGATGCTTGATTAACTGCACTTTCGTCGATTGAATCCGAACGTGAATTGCGAAAGTAATCGGGATATAGCGAGGGGAAATCCGAATGTTATTATCATGCGAATTCCAATTACGCTATTTGTCCCCTGACGAATTCGAATAAATGGAATCCTATCGCGCATGTTATATCCACATGTTCGGGCGAGTTCGACTCTGAAATTGATTTATCTTTCGCCGACTTTAAATTTCTTCGTAGAGATCCCTGACTGAGCGCAACGACTGACAAACGATTTACAAGTTAACGAAACTTTCAAGGTACTTGGATGGAATTTCTAATTTACAAGAAACTGTGTTCGACGAATTTCCCAGTGCGAAGTTCCCAGGTGCGATCTATTCTTGCTCAGCTTGAGATACAGCGGCCGTAGCCGGCGACAGGAAGAGAAATCAGAAAACTCGGTGCACGTCGCGTTGAACATATTTTCCTCGAAATCCGTCGTCACGTACAACCGCGAGGATTCGAACGACAGGGAAATCGTATCGTCGCCACGTTCGATCCTCGTAACGTTCCGCGTGACCAAGTGTTTCTGACAAAAGTATTCGATCCACACCAGTATTTAAATGTATATTAAATCATTTGCGAGGATTCGAACGACAGGGAAATCGTATCGTCGCCACGTTCGATCCTCGTAACGTTCCGCGTGACCAAGTGTTTCTGACAAAAGTATTCGATCCACACCAGTATTTAAATGTATATTAAATCATTATCATTGAAGGGGTCACATATGAGGGCTTGACTTTGGTTGTCCAAAAATATCAATATAAATAGACAAATGGAAATATCTATTAACACTAGAACAATCAGGATAGTCTATATGAATCATTATAGTTTAAATGACAACTAAAATAAACAGACTTATACGATTACATTTCTTTCCAAACAGAAATTAACATTAATCCTGGTAAGATTATCCAGTTGTCTTTAACAATCAGGATAGTCTATATGAATCATTATAGTTTAAATGACAACTAAAATAAACAGACTTATACGATTACATTTCTTTCCAAACAGAAATTAACATTAATCCTGGTAAGATTATCCAGTTGTCTTTTAACCAATTGTAAAAAAAAAACAAATGTGAAATTCATCATATTAATGGGTTTGATTATTAATAAACAATATTACTTACACGCAATTGTCCCAACGGTCTGAACACTAATTTATGATATGGACATGCTTCCAGAGAAGCAAGTTTATTAAGTTAGAGAATTTTTACACGTCACGTTTAGATAGTTTGGATAATTTGTAATCGAGTGACTAAATAGCAATTTCCAGAAAATGATAGGCTCGTTNGTGACTAAATAGCAATTTCCAGAAAATGATAGGCTCGTTTTCCATAACTTTCCACACCACGCAAGTTAATCTTGTGGAATGATAACGAGAAATTCTAGAAATCTTTCTCACATTTTCTAATCGGTCTTAACATGCCTTATTGGCTCGATCCTTTTTAAAATCTTTTGAAAGAAAGGATGAACGCCNATGCCTTATTGGCTCGATCCTTTTTAAAATCTTTCTTCTGGAAGAAAGCTCAGTGGTTAGTTTTAGTCAAGTTGTCAGTTGTAGTTAATCAGCTAAGCAGAATTACTCGGAACTAAGCTTAGTTCATTCGGACGGAATTAACTGTCATCTCTAGAGACCAGAAGCGATCGATCTTCTTAAGTACAGGAAATAAATCTAGTACATAATCAACGAAGTTCAAATCGAATTATTCGCCAACCAGTGATTTTTCGACGACAATTATCAGTCAAATTGGTGCAAACAAATTGGTTTAAACAAAGAAATTTTATTCTCTAATGGTTTACACCATAAAAGTTCGTAATAAAATGACAATCATAACAAAACAAAAGTCATTCAATTTTACGATATTAAATGTCAGTAAATGTTCCAATAACTTGCGCAATTGTAACGACGAGCGTGTTTGAACTACATATTTTATTCGACGTGGAATAATTATATGGCCGTCGAAACGGGGAATAGTTCGGCGTAACTTTTAACGAGCCGACCTTTTCCCCATCGACGACTAGCTTTTTCAGAACAACCGCCGCCCATTCTTGTTCATTGCCACGATATTACGCGCGACACACGCGAGACTGACGAAAGTTTGCCGGGAGGCGACGTCGATTCGCGTTTTCAACGTGGCCCGGCTGGTTGACCCGATTCGCTTTACCATCGTGGTCGTCCGCGGTCGTATTATCCTCTACTCGGCGAAACAACGTTACGAGCGACACGCGGTAAACCCTTTACGCGAGTTTGAAATGGCCGATGCAAGAACTTTAGATCGAATGAATGGCATACCGCGAAAAAGGAATTTTTTTATATCGCAGCTTTCAAACGATAAGCCTCAAAGGGGATACAAAGGGGGAGCAATAAAGTGATTTTATGTAGTCGTGGGATGTACTTGCCGCTATTAAATCGAGCGTGTGTAATTTAATCATCTAATTATTTTAAGATTTATCGAAATGAATTTGCATTTATGAGATTTTTTTACTTTCACTTTCTTATGTAGCCATAGCTTCGCATAGAAGAAAATTGGGGCATCCTGCATATGCTCTAAACTTATAACTCAATTTCAATGCACAGAGTCCATAAAAAAAAGAACACTATAAAATAGATACGTAAGAACTTTTTAAAGAATTTCATGGATCGTCGAGTCGTAAAACATCGCGTTTGGAAAACATAGAACGTGCGACAATTTTTTTTTCTCTGCTCGAGTGATCAGAGCCATTCGAAACCAATAAAATACCAATAAATATATTACTCAATATCTATTCAAATTTCTCGAGAAATCAAGCAAGATTTCCACTACATAGGGCATTGTCCTAAGTGTAATAAAATTTCAGCCTCGAGCCTAGTTAAGAGGATTTTTTTCGTTTATAAAATTACGACACTACGGTAAAGCGATTAACGTTAAACGGCATTAAAAAATGAAAAATCTGGACCACCGACGGAATTTTTTTCTCTCAGGTTACACATACCTTGCACTTGCAGCGTGTACGCGATTTCATCGGAGCCAAGGGAATTCTTCACGTGACAAGAATAGTTACCCTCGCTCGTCCTCTGAACGTTCCTCAGTGTTAACGTGTTGTCCGGCCCGATGTCTGATCTATTGTAGAAAACTCATGATTACATACATATCCTGTATGTGGTGTTTCAAGTACTTCAAGATTCGTGAATGAATTTCACGGAGTTACATACATACGAGTGATAAGAAATGAGAAACTTGATATAGCCATTAAATATAGCAATAAGTTCTGTATTTCAGAGACTTTATATATTGTTCAGGTACATTGAAGATACAACTGAAAAATAGAGTAATTCTACATGAAAAAAAAATAAAAGAGTAAAATCTTCTTTCAAGTCATCAATTTCGAGAGTATTAAATTTGAAAATTTATCAGTTGAATTTTGCTAATCCTTGACTGCACAGGAGTAACCAATTAATAATAGATTATTCTACCTGCGAAAATAAGTGAGAAATATAAAATTTTCTCGTTCATTAAAAATTAACTGATAAAGTTTTAAATCGAGTTTTCTAAATTAGCTAAATTCAAGTACAAGATTGATAAATCTTCTTAAAAACAGAGCCTCAAATGAAAAAAGATTCTTATTCTTCATTTTCGATTTAGTACTTTTTCATGTAGTGTCGTCCTCTTAATTCTATCTTCAACACTGCGACACCCTGTGTACGTGAGAAGTGTACTGTACACTTTTCAACCACACTTTTCAACTTTAATTCTTGATAATTCCTCACTTGTGAATATATAATTTTGGTGATGGACTTTTTGAAATTTACAAACAGCGAGATTAGATTCTTCGGAACAGAAAAAAACATGCGGCGATTAAAATTTTATTTCGCGGACATATTTTTCTCAGAATCTCACTCTAAATACTCGCAAGTACAACTTTTATGATTTTCTTTCTTTCTTTTTTTTTTTACGTCAATCCGCACACTCTCGCACGTGCACACTTACTTCTGTTGCAACTTGGTGTCGCCGCGACGCCATTCCACCGTTGGTCGTGGATTACCGACGGCGAGACAGGCCATATTGACGTCCATTCTCCACGGCATCACCAACGGCACTCCGAACGATATTATAGCTGCTGGAACTAATTAAAAGTCCCGGTTATCCTTGCTCTTCGTTAAACTTCCTCCAGCTATGATCCGTGTTTGAGTTCACTTTCGAAACTTTCCTCGTCCATTTTCCTCTCTCTCTCTCTCTCTCTCTCTCTCTCTTCTCGTTCCAGCTTCGACCTTACGTTACTCGACAGTAGGGAATTTTTAACGGGTAATTCGAGAAACGGCCGGCTGCTGCCTGCACTGATTTCGGCAAAGGCGAAATTTCAATTATTCGAGCGAAGCCGAGGCTCGGCCGCTTTGATTGAAATATATAATTCCCGGAAGTCTTCTATATATTGGCCGGGGTCACGTCGATCGTGACTACGAACTTCGGAGCCGGTCGAAGTCAAACGTAAAGAATCGCGGGGAGTAACGTCGATTAAACATCCTATGCATATGAAACGAGGCAGTGAACAGATCGTTGAAAGATTTATCAAGGACTTTTGCTCCACGGGCGAATTTAACCTGCGAGAAAGATCGATGTACATTACGGTCCAGGAAGAGGGACTTTGTTTAGACTTTTACAAGACGCAGAGAGATTAAATCGCAGCGACCGTGCATTTTAAAATACGTCGTAGTTGTTAATTCATCGAACGTAGCTTCTGGTCGAGCAACCGTTGCCAAAAATCGACCGCGAGAATACCATTTCACGGAGCATTTTTTTCAAATCAAATTCCCAACGCCTCCCAGTCTCGCAATAATAGCAAACTTTCTACGAAATTTGTAAAATTCGAAACGAATTGTATCGTGTAAGTGCAATGGCGCGCCGATATTTTTCGCGACCAGCCGTACAAAAAACGCCGGTGGTGTATAATTGAATTTTAAAAACGTGAAAAGACAAACTCGAGGGAAACTCGGCGAATGAAAAACGGAAAGCGATAGAGAGGAGGGGACAAGGGCGGGGGGGATAGAATATTGAGGCACAAAACCAACATCGCGCGGACTGTTTCTCGCGGGACCGGTGGCTCACGAATTTTTCATCAAACTTCCACGTTCATTGGCCCAATTTTCCAGACGTTCCGGGCAGCGAATCGTTCGGCGAATCGAGCGAGCTGCTCGAATCAATCCCTTCTAGGGGGCGAGAAAGAGGAGAGAAAGGAACGGCCATGGGTTGGTTGTGAAACGAAAGAAACGTTCCTTCTTCGTTTTCCAGCAAGAGAGGCAAGTAAAGTTTCGCGTTCGACGCACGTTGGCTTACCAGTGCTGCTCAGCTGAAGTTTGATGACCGGAGTGCTAGGTCCCTGTCCCATTTTCGTCGAGGCCGTAACCCAGGCCTCGTAGGACTCGCGCAGCTTCAACCCGGTCGCCTCGTGATGCAGGTACTGCGCAGTCAACGAACTCTTAGTGATCTTCACCTCCTGGCCCTGGTCCAACACCCGGATATAGACGGTGTACTTGGTGAGGATTCCGTTGGGCCGCCGCGGCGGCAGCCAAGATATCACCATCGCGTCCTCGTTACTGGTCACCGCTTTTACGCGCTCCGGCGCGTCCGGAACTAAGAGCAGAAGAGCCGGGCTTAATGGTTGCCCCGGATGTGCAGTGGGGAAAAAAGAGAAAAGAACACGAGAAAAAAAAACGAGGAGGAACACAGGAAACGTCGATGATCGATCGCGACACGGTTTAAATTTAGAATTGGCAGGATGAGAAAGAACGCCTGTCTCTTTCCACTTCTCGGCCTCCATTCCCGAATCGACGTTGCAAAGATTCGGAAATCCGTTTGTATCGTAGGATCTTCTAACGTTGCACGTCGTTTCCTGAATTCGTCTCGTTCTCCGGGGGAAGAAATTCCCTCGAATAGAATTTAATATCCTTCTTTTGACGAGTATCGATCACGTTTAAATACAGCGGCACTCGCTAAGATCCAGTATCGTTTAACACCCGCTGCAATTTTTAAGCTTCGACTACCTATATATATATATATATATGCTGATGTGAAATATTTCGACAAACTTTATCCACGCGCAGAGAATCACGCCGCCCTTTATAATTTATATGCACCAAAGCTATGTTATACCGAGCTGTGAAGTCCCGTGTATTTATCAGCTCATTGACACGCAATTAAAAAGTCTCGGCTGTGTATCGGGAGCTGTCCGCTGCATGGGCTGAAAAAACGAATCGGTGCTCGGCAACTAACAACATCGATTTATAAAGAGGCTGGTGGCAGGATATTCGCTAGCGCCGCCGAGTTTCTGCAATCGACAAACGTCCTCTGACCGAGGCAGGGGTGCCAGGCGTTTTCTTTGTGATACACGAAATTTCGATTACGCCCCGGCGCCCGGTGTGTTCCGTTTGCCGAGGCGTTGTAGCGCCGCGCGCGTTATTACGAGTTTCACGATAACGCGATACAATTATTCGCGACCCATTTCGCGGAATTTCGACCGAGCCGGCGCGCGTACGCGTGGCGGCACGTGTGCAGCTACGGTTTAATGGAAAACCAGCTGCCGAGTCGAGTTTCCACCGTCGAATGGGAAACGAGAACCACACTCGGCGCGACGTTAACTTCAAAGGCGCCGCGAAACTTTCTGTCATTGACTCTTTTCGTTCGCGTTTCCCCTCGTTAAACAGCCGCGCCGAATTCTCCGGAATTCGCGGCTGCAAGTGGCCCTCCCACCAACCCTCCCTCTGCTTCCGGTACAAAGCACGCACCGCCGCGATTGTCGTTCGAGCCAGCGTTTGGCTAGAAATTTTTGGACTCCAGCTTCAACTCCTTTTGGGTTAAACGGTGGTGAAATATTCCGCGCAGAGGCTGCTCGGGAATATTTACCGAAGCCAGTCTCGATGGAAATGGAGTGATTTTGAAAGTTTGGCCGCGATAGTAGACGCACCGGCTGTTCGCGCAATTTCTCGTGTTTTTATAATTAACCCTTTCACCACAAGACGTTCCCGCTTGAACGAGCATTCAGACGAAGCTTAGAGACTGATATGAAATGTATTTGATATTTCTTTACATTAATGAACTGCTTCGCCTGTGAGAAAACCAAGCACCAAATGAAGTAGTGAAACGACGCTAGAAAAAAACATCTGAATATCGACACAGCAAGCCCAGAACAAGATACGAAGCGTGCAAAAGTATCATAGCGATCATAGTCACTCGTAAAAATGTAAATGGACAAGCGAGTATAGTCGCCTGTCGTAGTGAAAGGATTAAGGAAACGCCGGAAGGGTATGTTGGTCGTTCGTGTAAACCTAATTCACGGAAAATCAAAATCGATCGTGGTTGGCTAATTCAAGGAGCTCGATAATTTTAGTACCTTCGACCGAGGCTGACCACCAGCGCCCGACAGCCCATTAACGTTTCAATAATCCCAGCAACCCGAGTCTAGCCGACTTACGTCCACGATCCACCCACTAAACCACCCTGCTAGCCTTCCCAATCCTCAATCCCAAAACGACAAACTGATCGATCGAATCTCGTAGACTCGTATTGATCTATCGAAACATCAACAGCACGATGCAGAAGCACCGAGAGACCGGACCCGCAAGCTATCCCTACTCTCGACTCTTTCGAACAGAAACTTCACTCGAAAATTTGCTTTGCCGATGGTTCGTTTCGACCATTGTTCGTTTGCGTGCCACCGGAACAGATACACGAGAATAATATATAGAGCAATGTAGGAAATGGTTTACCAGTTTCTTCGGTGGTGCAGGAAATCGGGCTGTTGGCGACACCCTCGCCGGCCCTGGTGTAGGCCAGCACCTGTACGGTGTAATTGGTGTACGGGCTAAGGCCGTGTAGCACGGTGCTCAGTGCATGGCTGATCTTCGTCTCTCTGCCTGCCTGCTGCTCGAGAACCACGCTGGTCGCCTCGTACAGCAACTTGTAGCCCTGCACGACCCCGTGAACTTTGTCGGAAGGCGGTGGTTTCCAGGTCACCTGGATGTTCTGACCGGTTAGCGCGGCGCACGCCACGTTCTGCGGCGGGGCGCTTGGAACTGCGTCAAATCGTAACCCGGTACAATGAAAGCTGCTCGTACTCGTGTCGTTGTATACAACTGTACACGTCATTATGGTGTACGTGGTCTATAGATAGGTTCGGCATGCAGCGGTTGACCACGACCGGTGAAAATTAACATTCACGGTGGGAAACGCTGGGGACGAGCGGGAGAGCAGCAGGAAGAGAAAATCGGTATCCTGGGCTGTTTCTGTGGAAATTCGAAGCGAGGAGGCGGAACGACGGAGTCGCGACTCTGGTTACCGACGGCCGCGGCAAATGGCGTGACTAGGAGTTTTCAGTTTCGAGAGGAAATTCGACGACTTCGTCGGGCGAGGGAAGAGGTAAACTCGGGTGTCGAGTGGATTGTTTTCCTGCGTTCCTGATTGGGAGGCTAGAATTCCTCGAGTGCCAATTTCTTGAAGCGAGAAACCGGTGTCGGCGGGGAGGGGAGGCTGATCGATCGATCGATCGATCGGATCTCTCGACGCCGCTCGTTACTCGAAAAATCGTTTCCTCTGTGTACACGATACACGCCGCGCCAACTACACAGGGATTCGTCTGTCTCTCGTTAAGAGAGCGTGAGTCTCGCGATCTTTTTCCACTGGGTCAAGTGTCAAACGAGGAAAAGCGGCGCGGCACGCGCGCGTGCACTCCGCACAAAGGAAAATACATCCACTCTCGTCCGTGGTTTTCGTGGCACGCGGATGGGGGAGGGTGTTTCCCCTTGCGAGGAAGCTCGTTCGATGGCTAGCTGCGACAATGCAGGGTCCTCTGCAAAACCGAGAAAAACTCGGAAGAGAAAATGGAACGCGACTGCACGGCGTTTCCGATTGCTCTCGACGAAACTTACGACAGAGAGAAATTTGTTCTGGAGAAATCCAACGGTCAAAATGCTGTTGTACATTTCTCTCCTCCCCCCCCATTTTTTTTTATTTTTCCTTTTTTCTTTTTTCATAGAGATGTAGCACAGTTGTAGCCGGGGATTATCGCCGGTTGACAGTTTCGCTGGAAAATGTGGCACGACCGTTTCCTCGAGTGTTGGCAAAGGAAACCGCGCAATTAAGCGACGCCATTGTTTCAAGCGGAACGGACCACGGAAATCGCGCGAATGATGGGCAGATTTCATGCATCGTGGATGATCGTCGTTGAACTTCAACTCTCGCGGCAAAGTTCGGTTAAGCGTATGGATGGATGGATGGATGGATGGATGTTTCTAAACTGAGCCAGGAAATCCTCGAGTTCTCGATATTTGCATATTAAGTGGTGTTTACGATATTATTATTAAATTTTGTCATCTTTTGGAAGTAAATTAGCTGTACTCGTAGCTATGAGTGTAGACGTAACGTACTCATAATTTGCTAATTAATTAATTGTTACGTAATAATATTATACAAGCGCTAGATTACAAAATTCCCTTTTAGAATTCGATTCTACGTGAAACTACGAGATGCTTTTAAGTTTATTTCAGGCTGTAATTCTGTGGAATTAATCAGATACTCTGTCTAAGATTGAATCGAGCGTGATTCGCCTTTAATGCGATTTATTTAAACTTGAACGTTAATTTATGCTCTTTCGTCTCGCCTACCTTTTATCTCAGACGTTATCGCAAGATTTTCAGTATTCTCTTTGTAGTGGCATAATAAATACATCCGAAACTCAAACTACCACTACCGACGAACGTATAATCTATCGTTGAAGTTGAAGTATCATCCAAGAATCGTGCAGAGGAAAGTCTGGCAAAATCGAGAAGTGATAACGTCTAGTCCCTCGAAAATAATATCTCGAGGAAACATTGCACCTCGATGACGCGGATTTATCGATACAGGCGGTGCGCAGATCGGCAAGCTTCCTCTAATGAAAAGTAAACGGCGAAGTTTGCTTTCGGTAACCTAGTAACTAAACCTGCAACTCGCAAACTCGTGAGTTCGAGAATTTTCCTAATAGTTCAATTTAAGGGGATGCGTTGTATCCGTAAACGTAGTAGAACGCGGGAACTCGAGGGAAGAGTAAAAGACAGAAGGGAATAACAAGATCGCATAGATCTTAATTCAAGGTAGGGCGTGAAGCTCGTTGGAAATATTCTCGTGGCGAGAACACCAATAAATAGCTTCGTGGAAGTTTCTTAGCGCCGCGACTGTCGCGTGCTTAATCGTTTCAAACGAGGATGGGCCCGGTTTTTACCGCGCGGCACGATACTTGGAAGGGTTGGAACTCAACAAGTTAGAACAACAGGTCATTTGGATAAAAAATGGGGACGTAAGTTAATGAGCTCCGCCTTGCGAGACGTAGCGTGCATGCAAATCTTTTTTACATCCGCGCCCGTGTTACCGCGGCTCACCGGGGTGTAAACTGCACCCGTGGAAATTAATTTTCCAAGCGCGAGGAGGACCTTCGGCCTGCCTCATCAGCCACTGAGAACGCGCCGCATTTTGTTGTACATTAATCCGAGAACTGCTCGCAGTCAGCCGATTATCCTTTATCACGATTCATTGAGGCAAGCGGAAACGCCCTCGTTTCAACTCGAAAATACCCGAATAAGATATTTCTCGTTCGCGAGGCAGACGTTCAGATTAGTCTGCGGATAACGAAATTGGTGGCTCCATCTACTTGCGTATCTATTTTATTCCACGAGAACCACGGGGGAAAGAAAGGGATGAGAAATTACACAGGGTGTTCCATTTTAATCTACAAATGCAATTATTCTCCGAAACCATTCGTCAAAATGTATTTTTTCCTGGTTTCAGAACAGTAATTTGGTATACTTAGTTTGCCTCTAGATAGATAGTGAGATATAAAGGTCACCACTATTCTTTCAAGTGTAATTATGTAATTTTTTTTTTACTCCAATCGAGGCAGCAGGTCATTCTCTCTAAAAAGCTGTTAACCTATGTATATTGAAAAAATTGTTAGTTGGAGATAACTTTAATTTTATAAAGTCTATCGTATAAAACTTTTAGAGTTTTAGATGTATAGTTCTGCTGCATCGACTGACACGTGAAAAATTACGCGTCTATCAAACCAAGTGTACCAAATCATTGCCCTCTCAAAACAGAAAAAACATTTTTTTAATGGCAAATAGTCGGATGATTGCATTTACAGATTAAAATTGTACACTTTGTATATTCTTTCTCTCTTGCAGAAGCAAGCAATTTGAATCCGCGAGTTCGGTACGGTATCGATGAAATTTATATTAGCAAAACTGTCTTATTTTACTTTGGGACTCAACGTGAAGTTTTGCCTGCTCCTTCTAATTTAAAAATGTCGATATTATCCACTGGAAACTAAGAATATCAAGAGAAACGGACTCTCATCGATAAACGGGATAAACGGGACANTGCATTTACAGATTAAAATTGTACACTTTGTATATTCTTTCTCTCTTGCAGAAGCAAGCAATTTGAATCCGCGAGTTCGGTACGGTATCGATGAAATTTATATTAGCAAAACTGTCCTATTTTACTTTGGGACTCAACGTGAAGTTTTGCCTGCTCCTTCTAATTTAAAAATGTCGATATTATCCACTGGAAACTAAGAATATCAAGAGAAACGGACTCTCATCGATAAACGGGATAAACGGGACAATAAGAACGATAGAAAGAAAATTCTAATCTTAAAGTCAGTACACAACAAAACACACGCTAAAAACTGAAAGAACAAGCAAAGGAGAAAAGGAAGGGAGTATGCAACGAAGAGAGACAAACAAAAAATAAAAGGGAAATAACCTTGATGTCGTTCGCTCACCGTCTTCGAGGGTCTGCACCGTCACTGGGTCAGATCCTGGGCCGTCGCCTTTATTATTGAACGCCTTCACCACCACGCTGTACTGGGTGTACTTCCGCAGGCCGGTTAGCCTATAATCGTACGAACCGTCCCCGTTTCCCGTGATTCCCACTCTGGTGATGTTCACCGATTGATCATTCCCCCTGAAATAAAGCCACGGTCGATGTTCCTCGAGGCGGAAAGATAAAGCGCGGGAGAAGGAACGCGCGGAACTCCGCGATACTTAAACCCATCCCCCCCGTGGAAATTGGAGCGAAAAATAGTCTTCTGATTCTTCCAACTTCTCCTCTTTTCCCCTTCACTTCTTTCTGACACCCGTATGTGTATATATATATATATATATATATATATATCTTCCCAGTCGATATAAAATTTCCTTTTCTCGCAGACGAGAGTACGCGAGTCCGCCGCGACTCGTCGCGAATTATAATCGAGAATCCGTGGAATCTCGACAGCGAAGGAATTCCATCGTTTCGGAATGGTTAACGACGAATATCGTTCGAGCCTGTCCCGTCCTTGCCGACGTTGTCGAAGTTCTTCGAAAACCTCTCAAGACGAGAATTCGAAGAAGTTTCAGATCTCGCCGAAGCTCGCTAATTTCCCTTAATATAGAGTTAGACTCGTTATATCGGGAATATTTGGTCCAACGGGTTCGTAAGCCCGGTTGAATAATCGCAAGCGCGAACTGCGTCGAAGCTGTATTGGACGTTTGGTAAATGCGGGAAAGCAACGAAAAGGGCGAAGCGAAACGTCCGCTCGCGAGAACAAAATTGCCAGGCAATTATCCGCGGCGGCGGAAACGCGTACCGATCGTCGGCCCATTGTTAACGCCGCGATAATCGACGAGGACTCGACGAGGTCCTCGACCGACAAGGCCGGTCCCTTCCCCTTAAAATTCTACGATCCCGAAGTGTGTTAGGAACTATTCTAAACAGCCGTAAGCGGACAACGATACCCGAGATTGGCGTAGCTGATGGTGTATCCGAGAAGTTCACCGTTCCAGAGGGATCGATCCGGTGGTTGCCAGGTGACCTTCACTTGCTGCGGTCCTAAGGGCTCGGCGATAACGTGCCTAGGTGGTCCGCCGGGGATCTCGCCGTCCGTTTGGGCCTGTTGTCGGGTCGTTGGTTTTTGTCGATGCGATCGTATTTTATTCGATCGAACGGAGTCGGCGTGGATTGGACCGAGTGGAAAGAGAGACGTATAAGAAAAGTTAAACGACAATGGCGGTCGCGCTCGAGCCGAAAACGAACAGATGAACATAATGTGACGTAAAATGATAAAAATTTCTTTCTTTTTTTCTTTTCTTTTTTTTTTTTTTTTTTTTTTTTTT
>NIPQ01093161.1:15035-68807 GCA_002806875.1 Lepidotrigona ventralis hoosana
TTTTTTTTTCTTTCTCTTTGAGATATGCTGAAATGTTTGATACTGACATGAAGGATGTCGCTTGGCGCTGATGTTCCAAGGTGATTTTCCGCAAGCACCCGAAAGTGGTAGGAAGTCGCCGGTTTTAGAGGCGATACCAGCGCGACCGTGTTGTCCCCTGCCACCATCTTCTGCATGTTGTGCTCATGCCACACGTCTTTCCAGCAAAAGGCAACGACAACGCTTAGAGGGCTTGTGCATCGTTGATCGCTAGGGTGGTCGACGGATTTACGACGCGCGGCTTTCACGCGTCGCACGATACATATAGCTATATCGAACTTTCGCCCCGAGATAGTTGCTACCACGGTTACTTTCCTTTTCCTTTTTCTCTCGTTCTTTTTTTTTCCCCTCCATCAACGTTCGTGGCAAAACCGCGCGCCGCTTTCGGTTTCGTTTCTTTTTCATCGAGTCACGAGAGAAAGGAAACAAAACGCAACCGACGTCGCGTCCCTCGTTGCTCTCGCAGCGACGCGAACGGAAAAAACATTCTCAAAGAACAGGCAACGATCGTGTTTCCTCATTGCGAAGTTTCGATCAGCTTCCGAAACTTGGGAGATGAAAGTTTATCGAATTCAATTTAAACTCGATGTGTCTATGTTGAACGTCGTTGTAACGTGTATTCAAATAACGTCGGCAAACTTTCTTTCCTTTCGAATGCCTCTGCACTCTTCCCCGGCTTATGGGAAACTTGCGTTAAAGAAGTAAAGGGAGGAACTTTTCGCGGAATACATATAGTTGCAAGGACGCAACTGTTGCGTCTCCTTTCTCGCCGATTTTATTAATCAATTTTCGTTTCCAGTTCCGCTGACTCGAGAGCAACGACGTTGACAGCGTTTGTCAAGCGTCACGATAGACGCCACGTTGGAGCGAATCCCATCCGGAGAGAGAAATCTAACTGACAGAAATCTAGCGAACGCAGGCAACTGTGATCCGCCTCGAAGCAGTCGGAAAATCGATCGAACAGGCGGTCCGCGAAAACACTAAAAAAAAAAAAAGAAAAAAAAAAGAAAGAAAGAAAAAAAGGAAAAGGAAAATGAGAAAAAAAAACGGAGAAATTTTTTTAAAATCACTGAAAGAGAGAGCAAAGTTCGACAAAGTGATGCCACGTGACGCGTGTTTTCGAAGTTTTCAAACAAGTTAATCGAATGTATTCTACCGTGATTGAACGAGAACGCAATATATTTCCAATGTGTTGCGTGCCCTCGATACTCGTTTCATGCGGATGAAAAATTCATTGCTGCAACGCTTCAACCCGAAAATAAAATGTGACGGAAAAATCGAGAGGTAAGGATCGAAATTAAAATCACACGTGTATGTTTAACTTGAACCTCGAGCTTCGAGGGCACAAAAGAAAAAGGAAGATATTTGTCGTCGACCGTGGATCGATGAAACGTTTCGAGATCGCACGGTCGATATATCGATATATCGATAGAGGGAGGGTGGCAGCAAGAAGAAATCTCGGGGTGATAGCGTGAGTGATAGCGAATACCCGACTCGGTGCTTGCCCTGAAAACGTGTTTCACGCGCGTTCACACCACGACAGGCGGCTGCCCTTCCACGTGTTAAGTTCGATAATTTAGCAGCGGCCAGGCGATTCGAGTCGATTAGGCGTAAATGAGGACATGCGAAATTAACGAGGGACTGGATCCTGAGGGCGGATGCGCGATGCCTCGGCGGAGAAAGAGAGCAACAAAGAGGACGAGGANAAATTAACGAGGGACTGGATCCTGAGGGCGGATGCGCGATGCCTCGGCGGAGAAAGAGAGCAACAAGGAGAACGAGGATAAATGGAGTTTGCGCGCGTTGGCCGCTTTTAAAAGAGGGATCTTCCCAACAGCGGAGAAAATAAAGACAGGAGACAGAAAGCGAGAAGAAGAAGAAGAAGAAGAAGAAGAAGAACGACGTCGACTTTGCGTCAAACTTCGACTTCCTTTCTGCGGCGTGTGGTTTTGTGAAAGCCATGACCCATCTTCTTCGCTTCGTTCGATATAACTTCGCTCCACTCGCCTAGCTCGGTTGCTCGAAAAAGAAGCAGGTCGTAATTAAATATCGTCGAGCACGGTGGTGAAACGCAGACTTCTACCACGAGCCAACGTTTCATGGTCCGGAACCAACTCTTCATTCGGTGACAATACTCGTTTGATTCGACGACTGCCAAAACTATCGAAGGATGAGGCAGCCCTGGCTTTCGCGAAAATTGAAAAACTTTCGCCTCCACGAGTGTACACGTTGCAGTCCGCAACCGGAAGACCGTTTGGAGCTGCAGGAGGGGGAGAGCCAACCCCGCCACACTTCGAAATTAATTTTCCCATTAAAATGTAAAAACGAATTGGGGTTGCGAATTGGCCGGTGTCGCGCCGCTCAGCGGGATCATCGTTTATTATTTCGGTTGGCCAACGGCTCTGCTCTAGCCGGGGGATTCCGGTGAAGAAGCGGAAGTCGATCGGAAGGTAGAGAACTGCTTTGGAAACTGCACGTCGACGCAATGGTCCGCGCGGTCCAATCAGTCCACGAATGAATGCGAAAGAAGCCACTGATTCTGGTACGTGCGATCTGTTAGCCAGGATTGATTGTATATTGTTTGCTATATCGCGCTATAATTTCATTGCCTGCGACTGCCTCCGCAACCAGCCAGCCAACCAGCCAGCCGACCGGCTATTGATTAAACTTGAGATCCAGCTTGACAGTCCAATAATGGAGTCTTAATGTGGCACTGTCGAGATATTACGAGTCAAACTCCTTCCGACGGCCGGGCCCGTAATGAAACGACGATTGTGCCCGTTGTGGATGGAAAGCAATTAAAATATAGAGACCAGGCGTAGGAAGTTCGTGTAAACAAAAGAAAGCCGAAATGAAAACTGTCGTGATCGTCGTAATGAAATTCTCCCCTACCTCTGTGGTGGAATTCACGACGGAAAAATCCATCAAAAGACTTTTAGGGGTACGCGTGTGTGTACAGGCTACGTTTCAAATTGAACGTTCTTACTAGCACTATTGCGAGTATATCGGTAAAGTTTCGAGGCAAATGTGAAACTGGCGTATATACGTACATGGAAATTTTGGAGAGATTCTGCAAAGTATACACGTCGCACAAAACGTTTAAACGATCATACTCGAGAGCAATTGTACGCTTGAAATCGCTGTTCGTGCATGAAATTTTTGAAATATCCCGCATATGGAAGCTTGCTCGAGTGATTGGAACGCGTCGATGCACAAGATCGTCGCCGATGATCTTGCGATCATCGAGGCATGGAACAGGCAGGCTGGGAAAAGTAAGTTGAATCGAGTCGAAACGAGCCCTTCCCTCCGGAGTTTGGTTCCTCCGGAACGGCGGCACTCGGTCGCAGCCGTGAGGCGATATTGCCCTAAATATCCAGAAATCTATAAGAACCTTTTCCTGGCTGCGAGCACGAGTCGTGTCGACAGCATCGATCGGCAAACGGACAGAGGACTCCGGGCACAGCGTTTCTCAAATTTCACACAGGCTGGCTGGCTGGCTGACTGGCTCGGGAACCTCGCCGGGGGGTGCTCGAGTTTCGCGATCGATTAAGAAAAACTCGGCGAGGAGAGGGATCGAGTCGAAGGCCGAAGAAACGCGGGAAAGAGTTACGAGGAGAGAATGGTTATCCAGTGAAAAATAACGAAGACGTAGCGATAGTCACGGGGCATGAATAACGTCTGACACGTTCCCCACGGAAATCGTTATGAACGAGTCAAACGACATCGAGGCAAAGTCGAGGAACACCAAGATGGATCTTGGGTAACGCGACGGATAACACCGTCACAAGCGAGAAGAGGTCGGCTATTTGAATTCCAAAGAAGCTTTCAGACAGTCTTTTTCCCGGCGTAGATGTCAAAGCAATAAATCACCTGGTTCTATAAAGATTCAGTTATCTGTATCTGGCCCGAAGAAATAGGTTAGCCTCCTCCGAATCGATCACCGGCTTTTCTCTCGATATCTGGAATTAATACACCTCCGACGTGAGGTTTTTCACGAGCCGCGAGCTAATCTCTCATATTTTACCGGTGGTGATACAGTCGAGCCGGAACGTTGACCATCTACCAACCAGTAAGAGGATGGTTAAATTTGAGAAACGCTGTGCCACACCGGAAGCCTGTGATAGAGGTATAGCGTTGCCAAAGTTAAGCAACCTGACTGTAATCCAACAACGTTGGCATATCTATTTCCTTTGGCATATCGGCTTTCATCGTATTACGAGACAGGTAGACGCCAAGAGCCTGCGTGAAACGATCCAACATTCGCATCCAAAGATTTGCAACAAACGAATCAAATGTTCGCGTTGAAGATTTCCACAATTATAATTTTCAAAGACGGAGGTAAAGAGGAAACCTTAAAAGGAAAAAACAAAAACAAAATACGTCTTTCGACTTGAAACCGTCTGTAGAACATTTCTTTTATCAAAAAAAAAAAAAAAAAAAAAAAAAAAANTGATAGGAATGAGTCATTGTACGCAACGTGAATTCGATCCCGTTTGTCAATTACGAGTCGGCACGATGCCCACGGACCGATGCGAACGCCGATCCATGCGCCATTGATACGCGTATTTGACTACGATCAATCGAAGTTACCCGGTACACGCTCCTGAGACACGCCTCTCTGTCTCGAGGCAAGCTGCAACGTCGCAGGGAAGCTCGGTCCAGTGACCTTCTCATTTCCATCCCATCAAACGGAACCAATATACCACCACGTCGAACCACCGATCGAATTCTAATTCGTTTTAATTAAGCTCCTTCAGCCACTGTCAATCCGTCGAATTCGCCAGCCTCGACAAATTCTTCACGTGCAAAACGCGCTCTTACGTTAAACAAGTCGAGTGTCCAATCTGTCCACAGTCTAATTCTAATTTGAACAGTTGTGCAAACATAGTCTCATAATTCCTTGTCAACTAACTCTCCGGTGATTACGCGACCAATTACCGTTCAAAGGGCCGGGTAACTTCGTGCTGAACGATCGGAAATCGTTCCAACTTAATTGATATTGGGGGACTGATCGATCGATCAGTGTATACAATCTGATATATAGAAATACAAATTTCGCTAACGATATTTGATGTCGATGCCCAATTCGGGATGCCGATCTCTGCAGACAGTATTTCCCTTCTTCGAGAAGAAACGAAAAAGCAAGCCGAAAAAAATTTCGAGATATCTGGTGGCGAGCTTGCCGCGTCCCGAGTGACGTGCATCGGACAGTGGCCGTTCCTCGATCGATAATCACACCCGATGTCACCCGATACATCGTGGGCGGCCGTGTACCGCACGCGGCGGACAAAGCGAATCGGCCAACCTACCCTGCGCCTCCTTGTACTGCACGATGTAGTTGGTTATAGGGGAGCTGGCGTGCGCTGGATCCTGCTCGCTGGACGGCGACGACCAGGCCAACAGCAACGATCTGCTCCCCTGCTCGGCTACGTGTAAATTTCGGGGAAAATTCGGTGGCTCCTGAACTAGCAGTTTGATGCTCGCCCTCGCATGCCCATAAGCATTCGTCGCTACGCACATGTAGTCCCCACGGTCTATGTGGTTCGCCTGGCTGATTCGCAGCTCGGAGATCAACCTTCCTGACACCTTCTGATTGTCTATCGTATACCTAGAGGACGAAAGAACAGAGACAGCTTCAGTAATCGTAAGTCCTGATTAGTCCTATCCGTACTACGCTCCACAAGTGAAAAAAAAAATTTTCTAAAGCGAAGAACTTTTTAAAAATTTGTTAAAAAAGGTAGGAAGACGTTGCGAAATTTACTAAAATGTTTGAGTCACAGCCGGCGAACTGCATTTATTTTTAGTACATTTCGACGAAGAATTGAACTTGTGATTGTGAGCAAATTATTATTGTCTAACATTATTTAGTGTTAAATATTTGAAACAAAATGTTTCGCTTTAAATTAATTTTAACATCGTTAAAAAATATTGATAGAATAAAATAATATCTTAAAATTAAATTGTAATGCATCTTCACACTTTTCTTGATAATTATGTCTTCTGCACTGTAAGACACACTCTGAGAAACAAAACCATTAATCGTAACAGCGTGGAACGTATACGGAAACGCGACCAAAAATCGAGCCCGTGCACGGAACGCGTCAACGAAGCGACTGAGTAACTTTAATGACAAATTAAATTCGTTGCGAACCACGAATGCGGTTGATCGATCAAACCCCCACGAGCGTCTCCTTTGTCAGTCCTGAGAGAGACGATTATAAATCGCGTCCTCTTGCGCGCGATGAACGAACAACGAGGCAAACCTCCGCGGATTTAACAGATATTCTAAGAGATTGCATCGCTCGAAATTATTATTGACGAACACCGCCGTAGCCCCGTTGCTCGAGTAATTTTGCGTGAGCGAAAGTTAGCAGGCGACGCAACAAGGGATGAGCCGAATAATTTCGTAATGAAGGAGCACGATACCGAGCGAGCTGTTGGGGAAAATGTTCGGCGGAAACTCTCCAACTATGGTGCTCAGTCACACGCTTCGTGGAGCGGAACCAACGTACTCTACCGGTCTGAATCCCCCCGAGGAAATCCCGCTTGAATCGCGTCTTGAACGTTATCCTCCGACGCTCCCACGTTCGACACATAAGCTGGAAAAATTTCGAAGAAACAGATCCTCTTGGCCTCGCCTCGTCGAGGTAGCGTTCTTCGACCACGACGACGATGACGAACGCGAACACGAACGTGTTAATCAGTCGGCTTGTCTCGACGGAGTCGCGTTGTAATTAAGCTGTGCCTCTGTCAATCGAGATCGATGGGAGATCGAAGTGTCACTCTCATCGATCGTTCGCAGTGCAAGCTACGGCGTGCGTGCGTGCGTGCGTGCGTGCGTGCGAAGGAAGGGGCTTGATTAATTTCGATACAAACCTAACGTCGTAGTTGGGATCGACTCTGCTGTCACGAGCACGCCAACTCAGATCAAGAGGTGCGTCTCCTTCGGCCTCGCAGCGCAGTGTCACGCTCTCTCCTCGCCGCACTGACTCCTGCTGCGTTTTCACCGATACTTGAGGGCCCGCTGTTTCCAAGAGAATTTCAAATTGCTCGTCTTTCTTTGCTTTTTCTTTTTTTTTTTTTTGTTGTTTGGTTCAGAGGAACGCCACGCGTGCAAATTTAACGATCTAAATCTAGCCCGTTAATTAACCAGATTAGACGATCAAGCAGTTACTATGAATCTACTCCAACGACAAGTTACAGACAAATTTAGAAAGAAAATTTAGATAGAATTGTATCAGGAGTGATTGTTGAAAATTTGACCGTGGATAGGAGTGAAAAATTTCCACGTATATCTGCGTGCCCGATTCACCGAGAAATATACGATCAGATGGAACAGTGGAAATGTAAAATCCATTTTCCTCGAATTGCATAAATTGAATCCTTTTTTCGCGCTACTGCAGTCAACATACGTTCCTCGTTACATCATCGCATTTCTCCCAGCTAGCTAATTGAAATAAAATTCAAACTCTGATCAAGCAGTGAAATAATGTCACATACTCTCGAAAAACATTGCTTTCGTTTAACAATCGCAATGTTAAAAAAGCAAAAAAAAAAAAAGAAAAAAAAATTTAACGAATATTTAATAAAAAAATATTATTATTATATACCGACTAAAAAAACAATTAATCATATTAATGAAACATTTTTTCGCGCTAGCACTGACTCTTAACAGATGAATTGCCTAAATTCGCAATGGACGTTGGATTATACGAGACGGTATTCGAAGCGGAACGCGCTGTTTTCAGGGAAAGCAAAGCCGTAACTGCACCGGCCTCGCGAGACGTTCCCCCTCGTATGGATGGAGAAATGGGATAGCGGGTTGGCGGTCGGTTGGGAGAAATTCGGCCACGAAACGAAGAATTTCGGGGCGGCTGTTCGTGGCCGGAATGCCAAGTTCGCGGGCTGACACAGATGCAAGGAACGGTAACTCGGTGTTGCGTGAATATTTTACCGTGAACTGTTAGCCGAATGAGTTTGCTGAGGCCGGGGCCGATGCCGTTGCTTGCCTGGCACAGATAGAAGCCGGCATGATCTCTGGATACCCGTGAGATCACCAAGGACCCGTTTCCAGCAACCCCAACTCCCTCGGTGCCGCTGTATCCAAGCTCCCTGTAGTCTCCTGGTGTATCGCCTGGATGTTTCGGGGCAAGCAACCATTATTCGTCCGAGGTAACTCTGTATTTCGATCGTTCGTCGTAATAAACGCAGAGTACAAGAGCAACAACTCCTTTGTTCGCTTTCTGCCCCAATTACAAAGGAAACGTAAACCATGATTCCTTTAGAACGTTTCCATCTTCTTTATTTTAATTTCTAGAATCTCTCTTACGACTTAAGAATCGCAAAGAAATAGCGGAGTGATTACTTCATCGATACTGTTTCGACTAGTCTTATCTGAGAATAGAGGACGTTGGTCTAGAAAAGTATAGACACGGTATAGTTACTTATAGCGTTTGCCCTCTGCAGTAGCAGACCATCCAGTAGTCTCTGTCAAGCATCTCCTAGCGACTGATAGAATTTTAATACACTAGCCAGATTAATTTTCACCGTCCTATTTTGCACTTCTCCTATATGATATCTGTTTTTTCTTCAAGCACGATTATTAACTACGAATACTTGAAACATACGCAAAACATCATGTAAGCGAAACGAAACAACGTGTTATTGAGACGGATATTATCTTCAAATAATATTACTGATTCCGTTATGTTAATGTTATCAACTGTGCCAGGAATATATATATATATATATATATATATATATATATATATATATATATTTCCATAAGCTCAGACACACATTATTCAAGAGCAATTGAAACTAAAACAATTCTGGCAGCAAACGCTGTTATGCTTTGAAACAATTTAGCCACGTTGTTTATGATTCAAATGTATGCAAATCAATATTTAAAATTCAAATTAACGTTTAAAATTCAAAATTAACCGTGTGATATAGAGAATTATTTGTCCTCGTTGCGAGACACAGTTAGGCTTTGCCCGCGTTGCTCTTCAAATGGAAATAACAAACCGATCGGGATCATTCATCACTTTAATTTGACTCTGTTGATCAAAATTTAATTTATTAATTTATTAATATTACTTTACATTCGTTACCTCAAAAGTTTACTTTAAACTGTTTTGTTGAAAACAGTTACCCTGCGGAAATTGTCTCCTGCCGTTCAAAGAAACGTGCAAAGTTTTTTTTATAAACTTTTTTTTATAACTTGACTTGACTCTGTTTCGTCTACGAAACATCCAGAGGCTTTCGAAACGTCCTGACTTCCCTGTCAAACAATTTTCATCAAAAGACAAAAATTCGCTTCCCAGCGATCCAGCGAATCGGCCGTAATTCCCCGAGGAATTCCAGGCGCCTCGCGGGACCCGCGTTTATGACGTTACGGAATTTTTCAGCCAGGTATCAGAATATCCGTCGGAATTCGCGGTGCGTCGTCGCGCGCACTCCGCCATCGACAGAAGCAAGGGGCGAGCGTTAGCATTGCGGCGGATCAACGTCATTCGACATTCTTTCCGATACAATAAACATCGGGGAACGGGTGAATGTCCAAAGGAAGCCCGGCGTTGCGTGAAAAGATACAACGTACGTGAAAATACGGTTGAAAAGTACTTCTTCAGCTCTGACTTTCTATATCCGCCATGCACAGACACCTCGTTCACCTATCGAATTGATCACGAATGATCTTTCGAACAAAAAAAAAAAAAAAAAAAAAATTTGCTACATTCGAGAGAAACAAACAAGATTGATAATTACAGGAAAAGACATTCGGCTTTACGTTGTTAGCCCGTCGTTGTTGCGTTAGCGTGTAATTTCGACGGTATCAAGTCGTTTTGATTAACATCTTCCTTGATTGGCTCAATTCTTCGGGAACGTATCCGTCGTGTAACGAGCGATTTAACTTCGCTCGAAATTGGAATAGAAGAGGAATCATAGTGGAGCACGGGGTAGATGGGCCGCGATCAAGGAAAAAGAGAGGAGGAATTTCATTCCCGGCTGGCAGCGGCGCGACTGCTGTAATGTTCACCGAGCAACGAACCGGTGAAACTAATTGTACTACCGCTTTCATTTCGCAGGGCGGAGGGCTTATTTCAGATTGAACGAGACGAGGAGTTGGAAACGGCCGATCAGCGAAATTTCTGATGGATATCTTCGTCAACCGCTGCCAGCCTCGGGTTAAATACACTCAGTAGCTGTAACTTGATGAGAACGACCGATCGATAGACGTCGCGTAAAAGTCAGCCAGAGTTATTAAACTCGTTCGTTGAGAAGAGGCAGACAGCACAAAGGGCAAGTGTATTCATCTCTCCAAGTTGCGTTCCAAGGTCAGTGGTGGATACTTGTTAATAAATCTCTCGAGGCGAACAACGACAGCATTCGTCGGATAAGGCCGCCTCGGTGCTTGTAGATCGAACCTGCGAATCGATCCCCATCGATTGTTGGAATTTTAAATTTTTCCCACCACCACGTCGCGAGAATTCCACTTCGTCTCCGCACGTCCACAAAGTCCCACATTTACATATTCTTCTGGAATATTTTTGGCCACAATCCGGCCTGAAATTGTATTGCCAATCTTCTCTTCCTACAAATCTTCCTTTCATCCCGACCGATGCGTATCATTAGAATTAAAATTCAAAAAAAGCGTGATTAACCGACAAAAGTGCGCTTTATATGCAGATTAAAATTCACCTGTTATGATCGAGACGTAGCTTTATATGGCGCGAATTCTTTATATACAAAACACGAGTCTCCTTTTGACGCACTGTCGGTAGGAAATTACTTCACGTCGGACTATAATCCCGCGTGATCTTCTTTTTACGTCTAATCACGATACGAAATTTCACTTTTTTTCGCCGATACAATTCTCGATGTCTGCCAAGGTTCACGAGAGGCGATCCTGCCTGTTCAAATCAAATCAAAATTCTTTACGCGAGACCGTTTAGTCGAGAATAAAAAAAAATGAAGCTTCGTTTGTTTGCAAATGAAATTTTTCGCAAAAGGTCACGTTAACGAGTTACCTGACACATAAGGATCGACCGAGTTTCCCCGCAAAGGAAAATGAGCTGTCAAAAGGCAAGCATCAAATTCCACTTATTAAGTGGCATCAAGCTGTTACAGCAGCTTGTCCGCATACTCGAAGCGCAATTTATGCGTCATGAGTTTCTTTACGGCAAAGGAGCCCTTCATAGTGGAGCACGCCGTCATAAGTCAGCCAGCGGAAGCAACGAAAAACATGAAAGGAAAATGTGAGGATAGACGAGCTCTAATCAGAAAATGCCACCTCGTCTCAGAAATTCTCTCCTACGCTCTTTCCTCATTTACGATACGACTGATTATTTCAACCCTTCTAAAAAAGGTAATTATCTCTCTTTATTCGAAGGGTTTTTCGAGAAAGAGAAAAATAGGTATACGTGAGAAGATTGGCAGGAAATATGAAAAAGAAATCGCGAGTGATTGAACTGTGGTCAGAAAAATGGTACTTAGTCCCGAAAATTGTCTTCTCTGTCGTTGTTCTTTCTTTTTTTTTTTATTTGTGATACGAATAGTTATTTTAACTTTAAAAAATAATCACCTTTTTATTCTAAAGCTATTCCTTTTTCTAAAAAGAGAAGAATATATATATAAGATTGAACATTTTCTTTCCCTACTCTTTCCTTTTTTGTAATAAATAATCATCTCTTTATCCTGAAAGTACTTTAAAGGGAGAAGAAAATACGTGAGAAGATTGGCAGGAAATATGAAAAATAAATCGCGAGTGATTGAACTGTGGTTAGAAAATGGTACTTAGTCCCGAAAATTGTCTTCTCTGTCGTTGTTCTTTTTTTTTTTTATTTGTGATACGAATAGTTATTTTAACTTTAAAAAATAATCACCTTTTTATTCTAAAACTATTCCTTTTTCTAAAAAGAGAAGAATATATATATATATCTACGAGATTAAACATTTTCTTTCCCTTTTTTGTAGTACGATTAAATTATTTTAACTTTGTAGAAAAATAATCATCTCTTTATCCTGAAAGTATTTTAAAGGGAGAAGAAAATACGTGAGAAGATTAGCAGAAAATACGAGAGGAGAAATAGCGAATGATTTCTTGCAGCGAGTGATTGAATTTCAAGTGATAAAGATATACGGATGGTCTGACTGCTTGAGATTAAAGTGCGAAAGAATGCATTAATACTGAAGGCTTGAGGAGCTGACACGACTGTGAACGTGTCCCGAGAATATTTGCATAGTTTGCTCGCAGCGAGTGTAAGAAATTGTAAAATAGAGAAGAGGAAAACGCACGGACGTTGGAATCGGACGTCGTATATATTGCGTGCAGAGGAGTTAGCCTCTGAATTGAATTCCATTGCACAACGTCGCGTTACAATGTCAAAATTTTTTCACCTTCTCTTTGCAACAAAATAACGGCCATAAAGAAAAAAAAAGAAACCACGAATAATCAAGAATAAGCGGAAATAATACAGCACGTACTGTTCCCTCGCAAGCTTGAAAACGTAATTACTGATAAATCACGGGAAAGGGACAAAGTAAATTCGGAAGGGAAATCGAAGGAAGGGGCCGGATAAGACAGATAAAGGTACGAAAACAGCCGGGCAGGGTGACTAATCGCATCATCGTTCAAGACCGATGCCAGACATACGTCAGCCCCGGTGGTTTTCAGTAAGACAGAGAACAGTTTTTTCGTACGTGAAGCTTTCCCCGGCAGGGGTTTTTAAGTCGAGTCGTGACTTACCGATCGATTGCTTCCAAGTCACCGTCGGAATGGGGAATCCTTCAGCCTGACAGGCAATGGAGACGCCGTGACCTACAACGGCGTTCTGGTCGATAGGTTCCACCGTCCACCGCGGCGGCACTAAAAATACGATCCAATTGGCTTAAAATCTTTCGGATCGCCGGTTCCTCACGGACCAGCGTTTCGTTGTCGCCCGTTCTCTCGGCCAGATCCTCGTCGATCGACGCTGCTGCTTCGTCCCACCGTTCTTTTCGGGCGTTTCGAATCGTCGCGTCAATTACACCGTGCTGGCTCGTCGATTGACCTGGCGTCTCCCCCCTCCCGTTTCCCCTTTACCCTCTTATCTCTATGCCGACAATGCCTCGTTCCGACGAACCGTACGGTCGCACGTCTCTAGCCTGGCACGTGGCTAACATACACAGCTCGTTTGAAAGACTCGAGACAGAACTGTTTCGTCCAGTTTTCCGCAGCGTTTTGTCTTTCGACCCCCGTTCGCTGCGCGGCGTTTGCGTGCGGCAGATCTATCGAAATGTAACTCTGAGAAAAATGTCCTTATCTCACAAGACGGTTCTCTTTAATTGTGACTCTCTTTATTGAGGATTGTCTACGAATTGTCAAACAATAACTATCGATACAAATGACTACTATCATATTTGGTACAATACAGCCCTGTCTCTTTGAAAGTTCGGTTACTAATTTTGATTGAAAAATCGGATTACGCGATCAAGTTTAACCGCGGAACGGTCGGACGACGGTTTCTTTTCTTTTTCGTCGACGAGGATCACCGAACCAAAGCGTTTCTCTTTATCTACTAGGTTTGTCTTTGCTGTCGCGTGTTGCTGTTTTGTTACCGCGTACAATACTCGTGTGTCGTGAAACGCATGCATTTCCAACGGGTTTCGATGTTACTGCATACTTACGCATCGCTACGAATGTGTGGACAACAACGTGTGACAACAAAACCGGTGGTGTCTGTGTTTTAAACTACTTGAATTGACGATGTCGTATTCAGAGGGGTAAAATGTTTACTCATTCGTTGTCTCAATCGGAGGAAATACTAACTCACCAAGGAGTAATAATTTCGAGCAGTGGTTTAAAGAACAGAGTAGGCGAAACGAAAGCGAGACTTTATCGAACGGAATGAAAAAGAAAGAAAAAAAAAAAACAAAAAAAAAACGAACNATATATATAGTTACTTTTTAAGATATATATATATATATATATCTTAAAAAGTTTAACTTTATTATACACACACACACACACAGTGGAATTGGTTACTTTTAAGATAGACATATATGTCCATCTATTAGAAACGCAATTACTTTTCGGCCAACCCAATAATATACTAACATGACAGTAATTTCGCACAAGACACGGTAGCCAGCGAAATGAAATTCCTGCACGCAGTCCTAATTTGACGGCCAGGTACTTAAATAAATCTCTATTTAAGTCCCTGGTCTTCGCTGGCACTCATAAAAGCACGAATTTGCATAAATATCCGCGTACCTGCTGCTAACGAGTTTCATCGCCTTCGGAAGAATTCATTTCGACTAACGATGATTAACACCGCCATCGTTCCATCGTTTTCCCTCGTGCTTCGCGTTGCTACACCCACTATTTATCGGCACGCTGATTCCGCGCGACGCTATAGCGCGCGCATACGCGCCATAATTTCATCGACCCGAGAGAGAAAATTCACAGCTGTCGTAAACGGTGAAGAACAATGGCGGTAGCTTCGTTGTCGTTCGCTCGCCGAACAAACCGAGAGTCGGCCTGCCCGTTCGTACGAGGGAAAACAGAAAGTGACTTGGACGTGGATCGCGGCAAAGGAACGGCTGTTGGCGATTTTCGTAATCGCTTCGTCGAACAGGGATGCGGATAGTGAAAGGGTGAGAGGGGAGAGAGAGAGAGAGAGAGAATTTCTTGAAAAGTCGCATTACCGCGCTGCCCTCTTCCTCTGGAAACTCGAAACTAATTTGCCTGGGCCGCATGCTCGCGAGAGGATCCCCGATGCGACTGCCAGCGAACTTCTGCCCCGAGAAAACTAGGCTTGTAATGTCGTTCGGGGTGAAGCTGGCTCGTGGACGGAGACGAGGAAACGAGAATAAGACTACGAAGAGAAACGTGCTCGCGTTGAAAAAAAAAAAAAAAAAAAAACNAATCGACTCGGTACACGCGCCGAGTGCGAGTCTACTGGAGAACAGGCACGATAGAGGCGGTTGGTACCGGGGGAAATGTAATTGCGGGGCAACTACCGGTGTCCTTGGAAGGAACAGCAGCCATCTGCCCTCCGGATCTTTCGCTATTTTCTTCCGAGGGAATATTCCAGATGCAGTCAGGAGCGACGAGACCTCTCTCGCCGTCTTCTTACCGGGGATATACCCGGACATACTGGGAGAGACGAATCCTCTCGTGCAAAGCAGCGTCGCACGTCCGCCCAGATATTCTATTTTCACGCGAGATGTTCGAGGGGAACAGGAATTCTCGGCTACACGGACTCGATGTACAAACTCCACTGGCGCAGAGTAACTAGTTTTGGATATTGCATCGATAATTCAAGCGAAGGATCGAACTTCGAAATTCATCCATTGACGAAGACAAATGCGTCCTTTCTCACGTTGGAATATATTCGTCCGTGCAACGATATATCTTCCGCGACTATGATACGCCGGACAGTTTCCATAAATTTTCGCCGGCGATTTTTCAAAGGAAAGAAAGTCCTCCTCCGATTTAATCTGCACGCGCGGCATAGAGCTCGACGACGGGGCAGAATCGGGGAAGAATCACGCAAATATTCGAAAAATGGTGAGCAGACCGTGGAGGAAGCGTCATCGAGGTCAACGAGAACAGGACACCCGAATCGATTCTGTCGAAACACACCGTACTCCAATCCTTCGTCATGGCTGTTTGGTTTTCTGTTCCGTAATATGTATATACACACGTGTATATGTGTGTATATATATACATACATACATATACATATATATATACATATATATATGTATATGTATATGTATATATACACACACACACGAGAAGAAAAAGACAGTCAGAGACAAGTATTATATATCTGGCTGGCACACGGTTTATGTACACAGGTTCTTACAGCTACCATATGTCGATTTTTGTTCTTGCTCGTTTGAGACACCAACCAGCAACGGAGAGGCTGGTCGAGTATTCGGCCAGGCCAGCGACGTTGCTGATCTGGCACGTGTAGTTCCCGCTGTGCTTAGCGCTGACGTTATTTATCGTCAGGATGCTGGAAAACGGCGGATAGTCGCTTATCTGTATGTTGTTGCCCGTCTCGACGACGGCCGCGTTGGATCCACCCGACGACGACGATGACGAGGACGACGACGATGACGAGGACGACGACGACGACGACGACAACGCCGATGACGACGCCGACGTACCGTCACCCGATCTGACCTGAATCGGTTTGTCGTCCATCAACCACGTGATGTTGAACGGCTGGTCACCCTGGCTCGTGGTACACATTAGCTGTGTCCTCATCCCCTCCGTCACACCGTTCTCGAAATAAAACGGCGAGATCCGCGGTGGAACTATAAACGTGACGTGTGATAATAGTATGTACCTGCATGCCGGCACTTAAACCACTTTCTCCTATACGCGCATCTCCGCGTGAGAGATGACGCTCTCGTCTTCGTTTCCTATCTTTTTCTTTTTCTTTTTTCTCACTTTTTTTTTCTTTTTTTTTTTTTTTTTTTTTTTTTGTTGGGNTTTTTTTTTTTTTTTTTTCGTTGGTGGAAAGGTTAGTTAAAGGGGGGTTGGAAGATGAGAGGAAGCGTCAGATAGTCAAACGAACGCGCCATGGGAAGAAGAACAGACGAGTGCCGTTAGACGACGAGACTTCACACATGTATACACATGTACGCACGCGTGTCCGTGAGTTTCGTCGGGGTGGAAACAGCGAGGCGAAGATCTCGACTGCGCTGACACATGTATTTCGAAAGAGAGTCACGTTCGAAAGAGAGTGACGCCGAGGCCGAGGTAATTACATCGAAAATCGTGAAACTCCGCGGGTGACTTCGAAAGGCGGGCCCCCGTTGAAACGGGATTAATAGCGCCGAGTCTACGCGTCGAAAACAACGGCGAGTTAATAAATCTTCCTCCCGAACGTCTGAAATTAACATTAAAATATAACTGGCGGATACAAACTGCTCGGAGTTTAATCCGTTGCCGGGCGAGCGGACGGACCCGTAATTAATGTTCCTCTCGGTGGCAACGACAATTCAAAAACAATCTGCAAAAAGAAGCCGGGTGCCCGCGCGACTCTCCGCGTAATACTCCGTATAATACACTCTATTTGCTCCTGCAGTTTCCACGATCTCGCTTCGCTTTTCCCTGCCCCACCTTCTCCCGTCCATGCCCTCCCCTCGTGCCCCTACGCGATGCGGCGCTGTGATCGAAATCTCGTCGCGAAACGAGCGCGCAGGAGGTCACGAAGTACGAAATTTCGTGATCACGTTGTTTGATCGAATCTGCATCGATTCGCCGGCCAGGTGCAACGGTTCATATCGTGCGGCCGCTCTATTTCGTTGTCTGACCAAACACCGGCGATCTATACCGCCGGAACGAAATTTTCGAGCCGGTCCGTGGCGCGTTTGTACAAGAACCGGCGGTAGTGCTTGATAACCGCGATAACTTCGAGTTTCTGCTACGTGTTTCCAGCTACGTGACCTCCGGGACGTGGACACTGGACAGGTGCAACGTTAACCCGGCCTGAGTCCGTGAAAAATGGCGGCCCGGCCGTAAATATTCGGTCAGAGAGGCCGCGCTACCACGTACCCCGTGGCCCGGAAAATGAACATTTATGAGCCGGCGAGTAGCTGCTAATGTGTCTTCGGCGAAAGTAAGGCGAAACCGGACGCGACTGTCCAGTGTATAATACGGTGCACGTTTTTCGTCGACGAACCGACCTTTTTTCATCAATTAATTTCATCGATTGATCGTTGATGACCTGCGGTTCGCTCGTTGTTCGCTTCCCTGGCGCGTCTTTCGCGTTCGATTTCGTTCGATTCGCAAGTCGACGCGAGAGGTGCTCGATCGGCACGATAATTCGTGATCGTTTGGCTTTCTTTTCTCATTCGAATTTGATTGAACGATGAGTTTACTTACCAGCAACTATATAGGACGCCGGGCAGTCAATTATCGAAACGAGCGTGGAAAACTAAGTGGGACGAAAAAGCACGAGAGGCCTCGCAGGTACAGTCGCCTGCGAGGATCTTCGTACACGCTGAGAAACTACCATTCTCGTGGAAATGGAACTCGAGAGAGTTTCGTTGCAAAATTTGTCCATTCTCATGCATGGTCGATCGGTCGATGCTTTATCTTATTTAATTTCTGTCGAATCGCATCGAGTTGAAAATGATTTATTGTGTCGTTTAAACGGCGTGCATGCATGTCCCATTTGAATGAGAATGGCCTTTTCACAAGATGTACAAAGGCCTTTCACAAGCGAATGCAGCTGAATTTGAAGATTTTCGATCGCGCGTTTCATTCCTTTGGACAAACGTTAATTAATAATACATCGAACGCGTAATAACATGTTTCGAATCGGTTTCATGCATCGGTGTCAATTTCGAGATCTCTCGCACCGATTTCGTCCAAATACGAATTTATACTACTACGGTCTCAATGTAACTTGAATGATAATAATGATGATAATGATGACAGTACACAAATCATAGAGAATATCTCGAGCGAAAACATAGCATAGTTTTCATAAAAAAGATACTGTTCTACTGGACAGTGATAGTGATATATAATATATATATATATAATATAACTCGGTCAGAATCGGTCAAATACGTGACTGATATACACGATAATACAACACAAATATCGAGAGAGCAACAAATGTGGACGGTTCATTCGAAAAACGGGACAAAAGAGCACGACTCTAGCTATAGGCGAAATATCGTGTATTCGAGGTGTCGTTGTACAACGATCTAACGTAAAAGAGTACTATAGGAAATCGATGTACATAGAATAATAATAATATATATACATACATACAATGATGCTCGTTTAAATTCCAACGAATTGTCGTTCACGTTACGATGCTATAATCGTAGAACAGATGAAGCAGATTTCGTTTCAGAAATATTCTCGAGTCCTCTCGATCGGCGAGGAGAAATGAGACAGGCAGAACGAATTAAACAGAAACGATACGTCGTCAGTCGCAATATGCCGTGACGTAGTTAAAGTTCCTCGAACACGTTTAATTTCACGTTTCATTCTTGATTTTCCTCCCGTTTTCGCTTGCACTCCGCGAGCATTCGGCTCGTATTTTGGCTCACTACTGCTCGCATCTGCCCGCCATATTTACCAATAGGATTAGATCACAGGGAACTCGAGACACTAATAATGAAGAGCGATGGAACTGGCTCGGCTTGTATTTACGCGAGAGAGATCTATCCGGAATCAGGCATCGCCGTATGTATGTATATAAAACACAATATACTCAATCAGTGCTCAATCGAGATTACCACTCGGATATGTTAATACTGAACGATGCAATACAGGCGCGCGCGCGTGCGCGAAAGATTAAAAGTCAGCACGGCACCGGTAACTTTTTTTTACGTAGAAGCGGTCTCGCTGCTGTGACATCGAGCCCGATCCCGCGGCCGCCGAGCGCAAAATTAAACGAAAAATCCTAATCTGACGCCGGATTCCCGTTTAATTTCGCGGCAGCCAATTCGAAACCAGTCCGAACACGAGTTTCTCCGCGAGCGTGTCCCAAAGAGAAGACAGGAGAAACAGACAGACAGACAGACAGACAGAGAGTTAGAGAAACCGAGCGTTAGTGGAGAGTTGGGGCAGAGGGGGGGCATAGCGACAAACTTTGTGTCTCTGTGTGCACGTATGGTGTCCTGTTCTGTGTGCAGAAGTCTGTACNCACACCCGATCGAACGATCCTCGCTTTTTTTTTCTCTTTTTTCCCGTTCGCAAAGATCGCCCCTCCTCCCGCCGCTGGTTTCGCATCGAATATCTCCGCTGACAAGGTTTCGCAATTAATTCGCGGCTCGTGAGCAACCGAGTACACGATCGCCGTCGCGCGGATAAACGCTACTTTCGCCGTTGGCGTTGAAAACGCGCGAAATTTTCACAAAACGGAATACAATCGATCGATTACAGGGCACTCCGGTTGATTGCTTTCGAATCGAGGCGTAACTCGCCGCCCAGCGTTTGTAAGCAGCAGCGTTTCCCTCGGCTCTTGCAGGCCGGGCCGAGCCGAGCGAGCTTCATTGTTACGTTCACCTGTTCGGCCTTGGTTGTGAAAATTGCCGGTGAAATTCAACTCGTTACACACACGTACACGTACGTGCGTACGGCCGCGTTTCGCTTTCGGTGGCGTGCTTGCTTGGTGAAGTGCACATCGCGCGAAAGAAACGGCGACAGAGTCACGTTAATAGAATATCGATGCTTCGACAACAGCATATTTATGTACAAGTAGCACGTGCACACGTTCTCGAATACACGGAGCGCTGGTGGTTGAAATTGCGCCACTCGCCGCGGTTTTACGCCGCGATGACGTCGAGATTTTGCAAACGAGATCGTTGCGGTTCGTCCCGGGTTCGGCGGAACGCTCGACTCGAAAATCACGGGACAATGGAACGCGTTTGAAAACGAGTCAAATGCTAATGCCTCCGAATACCATGGCAAATTGTAACTCAATTCCCATGTTATAATAAAATTGTTCCTAAAAAAAAAAAAAAGAAGAATCCAACTTCTTTTCTTCAAATTTCAAAGATGCTCAACCGCGAGCTAAACGCGATGTTTCCGCCGATACAGCCAGAATGTATTCGAGCGAGCAAAGTTTATAGGGAGCGCACACTTGGTTTTATATTCGGAAATCGATAGATAAGGACGAATGTTTCATAAGTCACGAGAGGTAGCGTAACACGGAGCGTAAAACGCGAGTATCGGCGATACACCGGGGCGACGCGGAGTCGATATTAAGCCGGTCAGCGATATTTTTCGCCTGGCAGCGTTATCTCGGTGGCAAACGAAACGAACGAACGAACGTTCATCGGTGGGAGGTGAACTCCTTACAGCTGGCACGCTGTTCTCCCGGCAGGTTGATGCACGACACGATTAAACGGAGGCGAGGCAGAGATGATCGCGCCTCCCTGCCTCCGCGGGGGAGGAAGCGCCCCGTGTATCGGCAGAACGCTCACGTACACGCACGTAGAGCCGGCCCCCGTACCCGTTCCCGATGGTACGTGGCATCGGCGCGCTATGAATTTTTATGTACAAAAGTACACGTACGTAATATAATATACAGAGCAGTTAGGCGAGCGCGTGCAAGGACAGATGCTTGAGCGATGCAGTGAAGTGCTGTGCTCTTGGTGCGTGGGTTCGTTCGCGGAGTGTTGTCAAACGCACGGATATCCGTTGACGCACATAGAGAAGAATAGATAAAGAGATAGAGACAGAGACAGAGAAAGAAGGTACAGTGACTCACGAAAGGTGTTGGAACGTATTTCGCGCGTGTAAACACGGAACCTTGCGAAAATCCAGCAAATATGATTACTCAGAAATGCGTATGGTTTGATTCGATGGACAGAAGGGCGTATTTCAACACGGTGATAACATCGTTGGAATATCGATGGAATTCCGAGGATGTATGTACTCGCGATACGTTCGTGAAAAATCCGTACGAGTGTTCGGAACACACTTTCGCGAGTTATTGTAGGTACATACGGTTAGAGAGAAAGAGAGAAAGAGAGAGAGAGACAGAGAGAGACAGAGACAGAGGCATAAAGATGGACGCATACACGCATAAGTACACGCCCTAGCCACACACGTATATGTATATACACACAATTGCACCGCGTAGCCTCTGTCGTACGACAAGAGGCTATCTTAAGAAATCTCCTGGTCGAGAAAACTTTCCCCGATCGTCTGTGCGTCCCGGTGAGTTCGCTGAATGTGGACCGTCGACTAGTTCTCCTGTGCTGTCAGACGGATTGCGTTTCACAGAAGCATCCTACGCGCAAGCACACGCATACACACGCACACGGTCAGCGTGTCGTATCGTGTGCAAAGAGAAAGACAAAGAGAGAAAGAGAGAGAGAGAGATAGATAGATAGAGAGAGAGAAAGAGAGAGAGAGAGAGAGAGTTCCCTTTGATTGTCTCCTTTGCTGTAGTCAACGTGGTCATATAACTGGTAGCGGTGCGGTGGAACGTAAGACGTACGAATTCACTGGCCCCGCGTTTGTTAATCGGTTCAAACGCGATCGCGTTCTATCGCGTGTAAATAGCGGAACCACCAAGGGCAAATAACCGTACCCTCGGCGACTAGAAAATCGGCCAGCTAGCAGGCTTAATTAACTTGGACGCCGCGAGTGACTATCGATCCCGGTTCCCGGTTTCCCGTAGCACTTCGGCGGGAATCGCTTTCCCGTTTAATCGAGTTCGATTCCCGTTCCACGTCTTTGCTTCTTCGTTTTTCTTCCCCCTCCCCTTCGATCCCGGCAGAGGTCCTTGCTAGAGAGACTTCACGGGCAGAGAACTCGCGAGAGAACGCGAGGGGGAAGCGATTACCGATTCGCCTCTCGGAGGATCGCTCTTAAGTACTTTCTCAAAGTATACAAAATGGCGGACGGGTCTGAAAGGGCGCGATACGAGCCCGGGCCGCGCGATTAGGGAGCCGTGCGAACGATGCTCCTTAACGCTCCACCGGAAACGCCAGCCAGAGCCCCCGACCGAGATCCTTTGAGGCAAGTTTACGACGAGTTTCGCGAATTTTTCCAACTTCCGTCGCAGGATACAGAAAGAGTGAGAGAGAGAGAGAGAGAGACTCTGCTTCTCCCTCTCAGAGTCGAGCTTCGAGTGTTTACCCCCGAGTCGAATTTATATCTCGAGGCGCGATCTGCTTTCGTTTAAGTGTTCCGCGAGATCGAGACGACAAAGGGTGCAGAGATCGAGAGCACAAGAAGACGCGGAAGATAACGAAAAGCCGAAACGTATCGCCGAAATTTCGCGAAAACATCGCGGTATCGCGGCGCGACAACTGAGACACCCGGATAGAATACCAATACATCGTTTCGAAAGATAAAGCCGGTTGCACGGTTGGCTCTTACCACACGCGTTCGTTGTACACCGGAAGTACACGCGCACGCTTACGACAAACCCGGGGAAATTTCGAAGCAACGCTTGCCTCGCGTTAACTAATCCCGGCCAGCGACGAACAATGGAGTACACGGAATTTGCTCCGTAAACCTGATACAGAAACATTTTGTGTGAAGGTAAATTTGGCGGCACGCATCAAACACGCCGGGCTGTTATGCATATACACGAATTGTAATTAATATGCGATTGCCGTCGGGACGGAAAATTGCGCACGGGATGACTGGAGGGCGGAGACCGTGTGAGAGGAGAGAATATATCAAACAAAGGGATGATGTAACTTCAGGTGTGCTGCGACTATCCATTGATAATCTTTGACATCTCGAATGGTCACATACGGTACCCGTTGCGTGGAAATCGTTTGCTTAATATTCCTTTGTTAATATCCCGACTGTTCGTTACAGAGATGGAACTTGACGAGCTCTATCTTTTCGAATCCCGATGTTCGGGCACGTCGGAACACATTGCAACTACATTTCGACTACATTTCGAGCGATAATTGATGGCGTTGAGTGAAAACTGATGCCGCGGACACGCACGAATTAAATGACTTTAAACTGTGTGTGTGTGTCTGTTCAGTATCGGAATTTCAGAGTGATTGAATCACGTATTGCCAGGGCAAATTTTTCTAAAAGTTTCTGTTTTTAAATGAAGTTACCTCACTTTAAATTCCAGTTGCGATAAGGGATGAAAAATTAACGGAGCAGAGAAACGTTTTTTCTATTACAAAAAAGAAAAAAAGTTATTCGATCGATTATTACACCAGACGTCCAAATATTTGTGGACGCTTTGCGGTGGATTTACAATTGTAAATGAAGATAATGATAGAAACGAGGCAAACAAAGGAGGATAACGGCAAGACAGATAAAGAGTTAAAAGTCACAGACGGTAGTTACATTGATATGTGTAACTCCATCAAAATTCCGCAAAATTCCTGCAGAGCCGTAGGTGTAGGAATGAAAATGAATGGGCGTACCGCACGTGACCAGTAGAGCTTACAGTATCGTTGCGAATTAAATCGTCCTGGCAATTGTGAAAGCCTGCAAAAGAGACCGGTATCGGAAAATATTTGCTTTCAGTTCACTCACCTAGAACGCGCACTTCGACTGATCGTTGAGAGGTGAAGTTATGCTTGTTCCTGGCGGTGCACGTGTACGTGCCTTGATCGGCGGCTCGTTGCACCGTATCGATGAACAAGCTTCCGTTCGCAACCCTCTGTCTCATGTTCGTGGGCAACCTTACTCCGTCTGTTATAACAACGTGACCGTGGTCAACGATTTGCCTGGCCAATCGCGATCGATCGAAATTCCAAATGAATTCAAGCCGACTTAACTGGCTTGAATAAGAGTTTAGCTTAAGAGGACTGCTCGACACGATCTTTAAATAAAAGATATCGCGCGCACACACGTGGCAAGATAGAGGGACGTATTAATACTCACCTTTCTCCCAAACGATCGATTCGATGGGGTAGCCAGCAACCGGGCATTTGATGTGAAACTGTTTCCCAGCGACCGCCGAAACCGTCGACATGGGCCTGACATATGGCAAACCTGCGATTGACAAGCAAACATATATTTCGTTTGGAGCAATTCCCCCTCTGGCGCGACATCGATGCATCCCCATGTTTCCATCGAGTGTCACGAAATATGTATAAGACTTGCAATTTCAAATGTGTTAATACAGAGTATATCCGCGAGTATATACAGCGGCGATAAATTGAAAAATAAAGTTAAAAATATACATTCGATATACGTGAATGCATAATCGATTGAAATATTTTTTTTTTTTTTTTGACAAAAGTCGAATAACTTTATGTGTGCAAGAGTATACATAGAAAAATATCAAGATACCGTTTAATATATCCGACACAGTGAAATATATATTACTTGTGCATAGGTTATTTGCACAGAATTAGACACGTGTAAATACGTAGTTTGCCTGATTGAAATACTTTCTTTCCTAGCTCAAATAACTCTGTATGCGTGAGAGTTGCAATTTAAAATATCTTTCAAACACAAAGTATTTGCGAGATACGAATAAATAGAAAAATAAAGCCAACATACCGTTTAACTAAAATTAATAAGTCAGACACGCGAAAAAGTATATAATCATACGTAGCTTGACCGAAATACTCCTCCAACTCAAATAACTGTATCTTAACTTTGTAACAATTTGAAATGAAATAACCTTTCTACACAGTCTCTCGCTTTCTGCGGGATCGCTTCTCTATCTCCACAGAAAAATAACATTTTCGCGTGTAACCGGAATCCAACTCTCCTCCCCTTTTATTCCATCAGCAGCAGAGGTCAGAGGTGAACCTGCAATTGCACAGCGCCTGCCGGTTGCCATTGAACAAACGAACAAGCGTTGCACTGTACACTGGGCCAACTATTCATCGTGTAATGCAAATACACCGCATCGACAGCAGCAGAGGTCAGAGGTGAACCTGCAATTGCACAGCGCCTGCCGGTTGCCATTGAACAAACGAACAAGCGTTGCACTGTACACTGGGCCAACTATTCATCGTGTAATGCAAATACACCGCATCGTATCAGCTTGCCTGCGTCGCAGATTATTACGTAAATTGAAAACTTGCTTTTCACTTTTCGACTCGCAGCCGGTGAGCCACCGTGGAGCGAGTTCGTGAAGTTTGCTTGAATAAGGCAAAGATCTTCCGCGATTCTTCGCGGGGACGGGACGAGGTACAAGGTTTTCATCTTCGTCCGACAAGCGGAATTCGCGATTCGAAGCCAGCATAAATCCGTTGATAAAACAAAAGCTACGTGGCGGTTTTTAATTAACAGAAACCACCCCTCGAGAAACCAGGCTGCTGGTTAATGACAAAGGATCCCATCGAGCCGATATTCCTGGCGATCGATTCGAGGTACGGGACGAGAACGAAAGAGAATTAAAGTGAGAAAGAGGGAAAGAGGGAACGTAATATTCCCCGGGGTTTCCAGTCAATTTCAATCGACACCGGCCAGCGATTCTTCTCCTTAACAGTCTTTACTCTCTCTCGTTCTCTTCCTCGCTCCGGGCTCTTACCTCCGTACGGGGAGTACTCACCGTAAATATTGAGCCTGGCCGAGTGGCTGGCCTCGCCAGCGCGGCTACTCGCGATGCACTCGTACTCGCCCCCGTCTTCCGACTTCACCGACGAGATGTTCACGTGCGATATTACGTCCCCGTACACGGTCACGTACTGGCCAATCAGGAGTCTGTCGTTTTGCGGAAGCGGAAATCCATCCAGCAGCCAGGAAATTTGCGGCGTGGGATTACCCGCGGCGCTGCATTTCAGAGAAACCGATGGACCAGTCTGCATTGTCTGTTCGATAAACCTGTAGACCAGCTGTGGCGCGATCTCTGTTAACAGACGTTATGCTCGGATTACACATACCTCGAAGCATCGAAATACCAGCACCATCGTCCCACCCCTCTCGAACCACCCTTTCCCCGTCTTTTCATCCCTGCTCTCTCTCTCTCTCTCTCTCTCTTTCCAACCGTAATCTGTCTGAACGATCGTCCCATCTCGTCCCCTCCCTCGCGTTCCCGATCCAACGTGGATTCTCCTTCGCTAATTACCACCTACTTCTACCCTCGCCGATACTACCACTCCGCTAATATCCGGCTATTTATTTACGAGATAGACTCTCTCTCTCCTCGATCTTTGCTCTAACCGCGCGCTGTCGTGCCTAACTTTCGATCCCACTTGCTGGATTAAATTCGCACTGCAATATACAAGAGCGGCATTACTTTCATCACCAAAAAAAAAAAAAAAAAAAAAAAAAAAAAAAAAAAAAAAAAAAAAAAAAAAAAAANGGAAGTATATCGAGGAAGCTTAATAACAACGACGTAACGGGACGAGGATGAAAATGAGTAGAAGAGGAATTCTCGAATTTACAGGTCAGATGCCAGTTTTTTGTCGTTCTCGAGCGGATTTTTGACTCGGCCAGTCTGCTGGAAATCTGGGCCACTGTTATAGCCGCTGTGACGCGTCGTCGCGCCTCGAGAGGCCATTTCAGCTACAACGGAAAATATCCAATATCGGAACTGTCCGAATCGGTTAACCTCTAAAAGTTTCAACGATCCGCGTCGCGGGTCGTCGAGCAAGCGTCAGATCGACGCGACAACGGCGTGCGCTTTCTGATATCTGATATCAGCTCGTCGAGTGTTAAGCTCTAATAAGCAGCTAGATTTTCCCACTGAATAATTGGGCCTGGAGATTAATGGAAGCCGGGGATGGATTAAGAACAGCGCGACTTAACGAAGAAACATTGAAAGTAACCGCGGCGCGTTCGCCAGCATGCGTTCCAGTTGCAGAAGGGCCTCTAAATGAACGTGCCGCCGCGCGTAACGATCCCCGCCTCCGGGTAATGAATTCATGAACTTCACAAGCGCGGGCACGTCGACTACGAAATAACAGCCGACTTTCCTCCTCCAACTTTTCGTATGCATACCTTGATTCTTGCACGCCCGCCCGTTGCACGTAGCAACTTCGACGTTTTCGCCCAAGTTGACGTCGTTCTCCACCGTGTTACGAAGTGTCAAGACTATCCGAAGAAAAACATCGGCTTCGAAACTTTGCGGCTGTTTCTTCACCGTGTTCTCTCGCCCTCTCTCCTTTCTCATTTCGTTTTCCTTTTTCTCTCTCTCTCTCTCTCTCTCACACTCCGTAGAAAGTCCGTGCCACTCGTCGTTCGTCACCGACGTCTGAAGGTGATATCTCCGCCAATTTAATTTCTTATCTCGAGTGTCTCGAGCAGAGTACACGTATGGTACGAAACGAAAAGCACAAGGCTCGTTCGCGACGAAAAAGTATCGCGTCGCGTCTGTTTGTTGGGCGCAAAGCGGGAAATGACCGTCGCGATTTCATCAAGGCACCAACGGGGCGGAGAACTTGGTAATGAAAATCCGAAATCACGGGAGGGGGGCGTAATTAAAAGACTGCAAGGAAGCTATTAGTAAATTAACAATTACGTCTGTCCAATTAGTCGCGCCTCCCGTCATTTCGTCTTCGGAGCCGGCTGCGCGAGTAACTTTGCGCTGCGAGTTTCCTTAAGCGGGCGCAATAATCTTTAAAAGCGTCGTGCTTCGGGGGTTGCCTGTTTGCTGAAACAGCTTGGCAAAAAAAAAAAAAAAAAAAGNTTAATGAAACGTTAACGTAGGGTAGACCGCTTGTTTATCGTTCGCCTGGAAAGAAAACGAGAATCGCCGTGTAAATAATAGCCGAGGCTGTCGTCAAATATAACCAGTACTCTAGCGAGCCTCGGCCTCGCTAGCCGGTGCTGGTAATTTAAATTAAAAATCTGCGCAGGCCGACTCGCCTCGCGGAGAGAAACTTCATTTCCCGCCACGCCCTTCGACCACCCCCCCCTCACTCTCCTCCGTTTAGGAAAGAACAAATTTCTGCAGTTTCCAGGCTCGATTTAAAGTACGGCCTTTTCTCTCTGAACGTTGCCCTCTCGTACCGTAACTCGTTCTTATTATATCCGTAACCAAGGCCGAACTTGCTCGAACCCACGAACTTGTATCTCACGCCGAGGCCATTATCCGAATTTCGTTTCGACCGTTTAATTGCACGTCTTTTGAATATAATCGCGGCGAGCCGGTCGCCTGCGGCGGATACGTAGCCACAGCGGCAGATAAGCAACAAAGCGAAAAGATATCGTATGTGAAATATATACGTCGAATAGCCAATAAAAGATCATAAATAATGCATTCGAATTACGAGATATTTGTTTGTAACGTAGTACCGTACGTCATTATCGTAAGTCGTCATTGTTAAGTCATAACTTGCAGTTATTACACCTTCAGTTGCATTTCTACACGCCTGTAGCGTGAAAGAAAGTATGAACGTAGTGNGTTTTTTTGTTTTTTTTTTTTTTTTTTTTTTTTCTGAAAAAAGAGAGAGTCGATCCGAGTTGTGAAAAAGAGTTGATCGGATTGTGACCGCGTATATTAGTTGTTAATTCGTGTTCATTACTTTGTTGTTTAATAAATATTATTCATATTTAATCTGTACAATAATATCGAACGACAGTTTTACGACAAACGATAAATCCCCCTGGCCACGTTGACACGTATACGGAATCAATTGCACGAATGTCTCTCCCCCCTCCCTCGCCCCCTCCGTATATCGTACGATCAACATACACGAAACGAACAATAAATGCAAATATAGAAGCTCTGATTCGATAAAGTTCGCGAGTTTATAAGTTTTCCTTATACACCGGCAAATATTTTCCCCGAAACTTTCCCAATATATACTCGTGCATCGAAAGCGGCGCAATTGCTGGAAACGTGGTTTCTGATACGACGAATTTTCCGTCAAAGTGGAACGGCACGCTTAATAGAGCGAACGAAGCGCGACATTCGCTTCTCGAGAACGCGACTACTTGCGGTAACTACCAACACGATGCTCCAGCGCGTGTCTCTCTCGCGTGTACTCGGCTGCAACCACCCCTATCTCGTTTGCTCGCTCGTGGCTGACGTGCCTTCTTCCCCCTGACGTATCTATGACGCATAATAAATAGACGCAGAGCCAGAGCCCCGCAGGCTGGAGCGAGAGATCGTGCTCTGTCGGCATGCAAAGCATCGGCAAAACCACAGGAATCTCGTTAGCGTATGCAAATCCAGGGTGGCGGTACTAACTATCCCATCGTGCTGCGGGCAATCCTCCCGCTCTCCCCCGCCTAATGTACACTATATGCCCTGCAGCTTAGAAATCATGCGACCGAGAAGAATTCCAACGGCAGGCTAATGGGACACGTCGAATTTTCACGCGCGCGGACACGCGTCACGCGGTTGATCGGTCGATTGGAAAAATCGATGCCGGCCATCTCGGGACGTTCGTTTTCGCCCGATGTTCGTCGCCGGCCGCGGCCGAAGGGCGTAAATGACAAAAATGGTTTTCAGGGTGTTTGCTAATTTTTTCTCTTTTTTTTTTTTTTTGGTAGAAAAATCCTCTTGCGGCTTTGACAGTAAATTCTTCCGTCTTTCCCCGATTCGAAGCGCCCCTAAATAAAAACCAACGTCGATATTATGAAAATTGTTGTAATTGATATAATTACTTTTTTTTCAGTCACCAAAGAGAAATTCTTCTCAAGAGAATTATCGAACTTCGTGAGCTGAAGTAACAGTAATCAGCTTTGACAATACCCGACGAATAACTGCAAGTTGATATCGCTCGTTGATGAGCGATACTACGACGTGATTCTGAAACCAGGTCGTTTCGAAAGGGCAATTTCGACAATTCCGGCGTTAACGAAATTGATTACCGCTGGCTTCTATAAAAAGAGTAACCTAACTTAGCCAAGTCTTCGGAGCGAAAGTCGAGAGAAAACTGGCGGCTGACGCCGAAGAAATAACGGCGCGATCGTAGGCGCCGTTTAAAGCTAATGAAAAGTCGCTTAGCGCGGCTACCTGGCGGCCTTGCTGGCAAGTTATTGCGGCCCGATGCAATTGCGGCTGAAGCGTTCAAAGGTTGAATCCATTACCGTTGTTTGCTCCTGTTCTTGTTTCTATGGCGGCCCGCTATCGGCTACCCACTCTCCTTCGTCCCTCCAATTACCCCCACCGGAAGCAATCGGTGGCAGCTGTGTGGCGCGGGAGGAAACAGTTTCACCTCTGGCTGGATACTCCGGCGGGATGGATTATTGAATCGCGGAGGAAAGAAACCGGACCGTACTTCGAGACGCCATTGTATCGTTCGGCCACCGTCAATCAAACGTTCTGAAACTAACGTTCTTTCGTTCGAGAGGGCGGAGTGGGCATGGGGAAAGAAAACTTCAAGTTTCAACGGCCATCGAAGTTATCGGGCGGGAGCTGGTCTGGCTAATGACACAGAGAGAGAGAGAGAGAGAGAGAGAGAGTACACGGCAACTTTTCATCGAACGTACAAAACGTTTTAGCAAACCTTTCAGCAAACCGAAAAACGAGAGAATAATTAATTTCCCCTGTATAACGTGGGAGATATTTCGAATTTTTCGAGATGTCGACAGCTTATTTGTAAAAGGAATTTTAGCAAATGGCAAATAACACGTACAACGCTCGACGAATCGAAGAATCCGAGGACAAGAAGAAATCTATAATCCACGTGTCTTGCAATTTGTCGGGTTACTAATTTGGAATCGAAGAAAAAAAAAAAAGACGGAGCGTGCCAATTTATCGGACTTAATGGGAGGCAGGAATCGCAGCCGTTTACTTTCGAAAATTCAAGTCCCCGATACGGGGAGTGGCTCGTTGTCACGTTTGTTCCGACCGAATCGCGGATAAATGAAAAAAAAGGGGGAAGAGAAAAAGAGAGAGAGAGAGAGAGAAAAAAAAGAAAATCGAGGCACAGTAAATTGGCTTGATTGTATTTCCTGGGAAATTCGAGTATCGCGTGGTTCTCGATAGAGCATTAATGCGGCACGTCGGAGCGGGCAGCAAACGAGGCCATTTTCGCGGAAAAATAGCGCGCTGTGCCCGCGGCGTAGCGACGCCAGCGATAGAAAATACGTTACGAGGGAGCGCAGCGAGAGGGTTTCGGAACGCGAAATGATAGCCGTGAAACGGTATGAAACAGGGTGAAACGAGGCCTCCTACCACCGCCGGAAGAGGAGGAAGCTCGCCAGGCGCGAAATCGCTCGACAGACACTTTATTCCTGTAACCCGTGCCCGGGGCCGGGCCGAAAGCAATCTGCCTTGGTAAAGGTGTTTTAATTGAAATCTTCGGGCCCGTAACTCTTTCCACTGGGACGGTCGAGTCGGGAGAACAACGCTCGATGCTGCAGCTAATGGAAAAAGCATCGCGGCCGGCTGGTCGAAATATGACGGGAACCGATACGCGGAAGTGAATGAAAAGCGGCGAGGAGGAGAGGGATGGGGGGGGGGAGAAAACAAGACTACATCCACCGCTCTGAGAGTTCGTTCGAGCCTGTTTTACATCGAAATAACGCGCTATCGCGCGTCGCCGCGCCAAAGCGTTGCCGAGTGGAGAGTTGCATCTGGTAACCTGGAGTGCCTGGGAATGCAGTCTGGGCACGAACGGTCGATCGTAATCGTTTGACACACTTTATTGCCGGTTGCGGATGCAAGAAGAAGAAAGCGTAGTTTGTAGGCCAACCAGTCGAATGTCTGCTTTGTCCTCGCCCCGGCCCGAACCTCTGAATAACACGATCGCGACGAAGCATAGTCGACCAAGCGATCAAAAGAGACTTGGTTAGTTAAACACTTTCTGTTTAAATATTTTCCATCGAACGTTGTTGTATATTCGTTTGAAATGGAGGTTTTTTTACAAATTTAATAAACATTGTAAAAACAAGTAATTCAAATGAAATAAAAATTTTGTACAGTATCGAAAGGAAAGACGTTTTCAATACTTCGAGTATTATAATCACGTCCGACGATCGGAGAGAAAATGGTTTTAAAAACACACGTAACACACCAATGGAGATTTGGTAATTAAAAGCGTGGAGAATCAATGCGCGGGGGACGCGATTACGGGAGAAGGGGAGGGTAAACAGGGATTTTCGTGGCGAGGCACGATCGGGAAACCGATGTGGCCATTTTCGCGCAAAAATGGCACGTACTTTCCCCCGGGGAGGGTAGAGCCGTGGTGCGGCTCCGTGATGGAAAACGCGTTACGATGGAGTGGCACGCAAACCTGGAATGGATCGTATGGGGAAGAGTTCCACTGCATTAACCACCGGCAACCTATCACCGCGGAACCATTCGCTCGACAAACAAGTCTACCCCATCTCCGCCGCAGCTCTCTCTTGCGCCGTGGCACACCCTCACCATTTCGTCGTTCCTCCATCTACCAGTCTGTCTTTCAAACACGCTCAGCGGGGGCCGCGTTCTCTCCTCGATCGTCGTCTAAGAAAGGGTGAACTGAAATCGAACGAGCGAAAGAGGCAAGGAAATAGGAAAAAGAAGGGTAGAAAGGAAAGCTTGGTTCCCAGGATCAAGAGGAGATTTCCGATTTCTCGCGACTGATCGAATCCAACGTCAAATCCAACGGCGGTGGTCGAGACGGGACGCGGTGTAAATCCGTCGTGAGAATTTAACGAGAGAGAGAGAAAGAGAGAGAGAGTCAGTTTCACATCGGCAAGACGACGAAAGACGCAGTTGAAAGCTACGATGTCATTAGATGGCACGACGAGCTGCGCCGCGCCACGCGACGGAGTGTCTTAAACGTTTCATTTCGCGGACCGTTCGTTAAGCTGTTTCTATCCAGCGTAGCTCCGGATGAAAGTTGGCAGGGGTAAACGAAGGTAGAACGAAGCTTGTTCAAAATCGTTTAAACGGTATAATGGATATTACGCGCAGCTAGAACCGTCGCCGGCCCCCTTTCCCCGAGCCACGAAGAAAAAGACGATTACGCACGCGAACAGAATTAAACGGGCAATCTTGAATATCCGTTCAAACGACGCCCGGCGACGATTTAATAAAACGATCCACGACCGTTTCACGCGAGATTACCCAACCGGGTACGGGGAAGGGGGAGAGGGGACTCGTTTGCTCTGCCCAGGCCAGGCCAGATCTTTTTTCATCTTTCATTTCCTCTGTCGCGGCGCGGCTGCGATATCATAACCAGGCGTGCGTATCACAACACACACGCCCGTGTGTACACGACACGATACGCCAGCCTGTAAACGGTGAACAAACAAAGACTCACCGCCCAGCCGCAATTCCGCAATTCCTTGAGCCATTTCATACTCGTTCCTCACAAAGCACTGGTACATGCCGCGATCCTCTCTTGCAACCGACATCACGGAAATTCGTTCCCTGGAAACCGCCCTTATGCGAGCGCCCGTTCTCAATGGCTGACCGTCCTTCAGCCAGTAGAGCGCCGCCTGCGGAAATCCACTTGCGCTGCACGTCTGCAAAAGCAGTTTAGAGAAAAGGGACTGATGAGAGAGCATTGCCCGTATCGGACGACGCGATGCGTCGCGCCGCGCCGCGCCCACCACCCGACGAATCATCGAATCTCCACCGCGTTTCTTTTTCCTCTAGCCTTCTTCAGGAAACAAGATTACCATCCACCGCGAGCGGAAGCCACGCGAGAGAAGAAGGCAGGCAGGGTCGTGTGCCTCGAGTAATCAGGCTTTTCGCCTTTCCGTCGCTGGCCCTCGTAAAAATGAATCAGATTACCCCGGTACTTGGTTATCGCGGCGAATGGTTCGGATACGAGCGAAGAATTTACCGCTAGATGAACCTTCCGAGCAAAAATCGCACGCCGTCGTAAATATTTTTCTCCGCGGTTGGAATCAGGACACGGCGCGCGTTTGACACCCTGTTTCTTCGAAATTCGACTTCTTGCTTCGACTTCTGAGCGATTCACGTGGATCAGGTATAACATTCTAATTACTTTTCTTCTTCACGATTGAAATCACGATATGAAACCTTGTTTCGTTGAAATTTCAATCTACCGTGTCGATTCACGAAGCTGATCGCTTCGACTTTTCAGAGCATTCGCGTAGATTAAGTACATAACATTCAATTACATTTTCCTTTCGCGATTGAAATCAGAACATGGTACGCTCGGAATCTTGTTTTCTCGAAATTTGAATTTCAACTCGCGACGTCTCATCGATTCGCGAAGCTCATCGCTTCGAGCTCATCGTTCTCAGCGATTCACGTAGATAACGTACATACAGCTGACCGTAGAAATCGTCAATTACCAAATGAGCAACCTTGCCAAGATCGACTGTCTGGATCGACGGCTGAACGTGCACGCTCAATGGCGCGGACACGGTTAACCTAACTTCCATTGACTCGCTGCCCTCCGAATTACTAGCAGTGCACATGTACGACCCGGCGTCGCTCTCCTGGACTCCTTGTATGATCAACGAACCGTCACGCACCATGTAATGCCCGGACGAGTCCTCCACTGGCTCCTCACGCTGATTCCTGTTGTAGTACCACCTGCAACAAAGCGAAAACAGAAGAAAAAGAAAAGCGTGAATGTCCGTGAATCTCGACGGATTTTTATCTTCTTGTCTGCTCTTTGCCTAGAGGATACAGACAGAAGAACAATGCGCGAGTTTCGTCGCCGATAGTAAAAAAAATTGCGCTACGACGTGAAATGGGGAATTCTATTTTAGATCCTGCCAATATCCTACCATTGTACCAACGTAAATTTCTTCGGGAACGTTTCCTCGCACGCTCCTTCGGGTCTTACCGAAGGAAAATATAACTCGTGCTTGTGTTAACATTTATATATATATATATATATATATATATATATATATATATATATATATAATAGTACATTAACGCGTTAAATTAAATTTTATCATTCAGCCTGTCACGTGAAATGAAAGTTTCTCTTGGATACCATTTTACGTTTATATTAACACTAGAACTACCGACAGTTGAGACGTAGCTATTTCTACCAAAACCAGTCAAAATGATTGGTACTGGTACAAGTAGCCATGATACAAAATTACTTTTATTTTAAATGAATAAAACAAAATTAAAGTTCATTATATTGATGCTTTAGCTATCCCTGCAAAAGTCATTACATCATTGCGAAGAAAAAATGTAACATGAAGTAGGAATTTTAAAATAAACTTGTCAGACCAGTCAAAATGACTGGTGTGGTAGTTCTAGTGTTAAGGAAAATTACTGCTCAGACGCGTAACACCCTTTTCTGAAATGAATATGTGCTTGGTCGATTAAAATTCCACGTAACAGTGAAACATCGTATGCTGCCAGTTTCTTTAAACTAAAATTCCCAACCGAAGAAACGTATAATCCACTTTCGAAAATAAGCCATTTTAGAAGTTTCGTGGACGGTAAGCATTTAGTTGAACACCGTGTATAATTTCCAAAAGTCTATACAACCATAAAGTTGCAAGTGTTTGCTATTTAATTGCGTTGTGGCATCATATATCGAAAGGCATTGCCTTTATTGTGACAGTTTGTTTGAAATTTGGAAGAGATATGAATAAAATATTAGTTTGTCAAGTACGTTTTCTTGGGAACGAATGTAACTTACAAATATACTTAATTTTCACAAGTTTATTTCACATCGTAATTCCATCGTAATTACGTAACAATGGCGAAATCGAAATATGAAATACACAACTTGTAATTATTTAATAGGTTCAACAACCTGTAAAAATTAATATTTAGCAATAACGTTCTTCAGTTCAACGATTCTTCAGTAAAACGATCGTCCCCTCAAACAGAATCTGCAAACGCATTTCCCATTCTTTGCGCATACATTCGTTTTACATCGCCTTTGCGGATATTTCGAAGCATTATATAACTGGACAGTAATTTGAAAAGACAGGCAACGAGTAATAAAGTTAGTCACTGTAGAAAGCTACTAATATAAATATATCGTTGGGAACGTGAAAGGACATACGCTGTCGATACTCAGCTACAGATTTTTAAATGACGTAGGATTAATCACCGATTTAGCATTCAGCTAAAGAACTCGAAACGACTACCTAAGTAATCTAAAACATTGAATTAAACGCGTGGTTATCGTATAGCGTTTAAATTTCTGCTGTAAGCGAACAAAGCGAGGCATTTGTTTGCACCGTCGTTTTATTTCCCGTATCCGAGCGAAACGACGGAAAGACGTTCGCTAGTCTTTGAAAGGAGAGAAACAACGAGAAACAACGAGAACCACGCACGTCCGCAAGATTCCGCCGGGGGTCCGCGTGTCTGACGGCGAATGGGATACGCCACTGTCAACTCGAGCGTACGCTCGCTTCACTGACTGGCCGGCGAGTCGATGAATCGTAACGGTTGCATCGTTGCAGTCAGCCCATCCAGCCAGTCAACCAGTCAGCCGTCTCGCTGCGATACAGCGTTACATTACGTTCGATCGTTGCTCAAGATTCAGCCTCTGGTGGCGAGGCAAAAATAGCAACGCATACCGGGGGCGCGCTCTGGCATCGGACAGAGGGCGATATTGCTGCTTTGCTATCCGACCGAGCCTTTCCATTCCAACGGTGGTATATATCTCTCTAGTGCACTCGCCAACCACAAAATAACAACTGTTTCATTGCGAAGACTGAATACACACAGCACAGCCGTGAATTGTGCTACACGGCTACACCCATACCCGTTCGCTTCTCTCTCGTTTTACTTTCCTTTCTCTTTCTCTCTCTTCGTTCTTTTTTTTCTTCTCTNTTTTTTTTTTTTTTTTGTATTCGACAGAAACCCTCGCACAGACCGAGAGAGCGTATGCAACGCGCCTCGATGTACTGGCACGTTTTCAAAACACTCGCCGCTTGAACAAGCAGCCGGATAAACTGCGCCTCTGCCGTACAGTGGGTACAGACGAAAATCGTTAATACCCACGGCGGATCTTTAAATAAAGAAGTCGAACGGCTCGCGTTTACGTTCCGTTCGTTCGTTCGTTCGTTCGTTTTTGCGTATGCAAATTCCCTAAAACGTGGCTGGGAAACGTGGAAACGTTTCGAATTGCGGGGTACAGGAGGGGGTTGAAGCGTCTCTGCAGACACGGGATAATCGAATCGATCTTTCGCGGACACGCACGACCTTTGACCCCGCGTAAAACCAGCAAGCCCAAGTGAACTGTTCGGGAAACGAAAATAGTCGCCGAGGCGATTCATCGATCGAATTACTCAACGATGTATATACCTCGAGGTAATTTTCGCGATACGTCCAAAAGTAATCCTCGTACTGTATACTTGACGACTGCACCGCACAGCAGCAGCAACAGCAGCAACAGTAAACGAAGGGAAACATTTGCGTTACATTGAAACGCGTGAGCAAAGCATCAATATTTACCGAACGGAGCTTGGAAAATAAAGTTTTCGTCGCGGCTTCTATTGATTTTTCACCCTTAAGCAGCCACGATTCGACCATTTGCCTTCGCGTCCCCCTCCTTCCTCCCTCCCTCGATAAATATTATTCTTGGAAACTTACTTTTGCACCTGCACCAACCAACCGCGTTGGGCCAGTCCCCAACGTTGCGTTGCCGATCTTTCGGTGCTACTTCTCGTGAAAACAAGGCGAATTGACACTGTATAAAGAGGCAGCTTGGTGCAGTATGGTGCTTTCTATCTTCATGAAATCGAACGTGATCTCGAGCTGAATCGGCGATCGTCGCCAACGAGGCTTGTCCAGAGAAGAAACGTCCAACGACCGATTGCTTGACAAAGTCTCGCGCCGAGGTGGATCTAGGCCAGGGTATTTTTCTCCGTGGGGTCCGAGTCCCTAGCGTGAAATATTTTACCGTCCGCAATCTCGGAGCTAAGACAGCGTCCCTAGGGATCCCCGGACCCCTAAAGCAGTTGTTCCAAAAATGATCTTGCATCCTCTCGCAGTTTGTCCTTCACGAACGCCACTGTTTTTCTCCGTGTTCGGTGGTAGCAGCTTCGCAAAAGCAACGTCAGAGGTCGACGAGAGGAGGTGGATGGCAAAAGGACGCCGATGAGGTTGAAGAGTCGTCGGTGTAGTCGATGAGAGGAAAGAGGGAAAAGCGGAAGAGAGGTCGACGACGAAGAGTATATCTATAGATAATCGAATTTACGGAGGGAAATTGGCGAGGGAAGGAGATAGGATAGCAAGGTAGGAAGAAGCGTGAGAGAAGGCCAGAGATGGAAGCTGTGCCACGTTGGCAAACCCTCAGACTCTACCTCTCCCCCTTCTATCTTGCCTTCTCATCCTCCACGTTGCTTTTCCCATCTTCCTCTGATCCTTTTGCTTATCCTTTGCTGCGCGATTACTCTCTCTCTCTCTCTCTTTCTCTCTCTCTCTCTCTATGGCTACGTACTCTCCTCCGTCAACTCAGTCAGGCAGCGGAAGAGGCGAAGAGAAGAGAGAGAGAGAGAGAGAGAGAGAGAGCGACTGACGCAGGACCGAAGATGGGACAGAGAGAAGGAGACGATGAACACAGCCACGGAATACTCAGTGACGTCGACGTACACGTAAATGCGGAATATTTGATGGGCTGTCAGAAGCAGTCTCTGTAATCAGCGGTCGGTTTGTTTGCGCTACCCATACACTCTCCGCGTCTATGTGGAGCAGCCTCACCTTGCAGCTGCACCGCCAGCATCCCGCGCCATCGGTAACACGCGCGTGCACCTAAACGTGCGGCCGCGCATCCTGCACCAGCATCACGCAAAATCGTCCGTGATTTTTACGTAATCGATTAATCACGGCGCACGGAAGTTCCTCGAAAGGAAGCGCCCGCGCCACGTCGCTCCCGAAACGCAGCGTCGTTGCAGTGATTATCGATCGAGATGCTCGCAGCTCCGTGGACCAACGGAATTAATTACGCCTGTCAAACATCCGTGACAGGAAATTGCAGGCAAGGTGTACCGAATTATTTCTACTCCTCGTTATGTGAACTTCCATCGTCGTTGATCGATAGAGCGCAATCGCGTCACAGGCTCGATTTCATCGGCGAGATAAACTCGAGATGAATCCTCTCTACGAATAAACTTCTGGCAACAGTCAGACGATATCAAAGATGAAAGTACGTCAACTGTTGATTACGTAATATTCGAGGGAACGCCGACGAATCTTTCTGTTCCTGTCAGGATGGAAAAAAGGACGGAGTCGGATCGTTTAATAACCCGATGATCGGCGCAGCACGAGCGAGCAACTATTAAAGAGATTTCTTCCTTTTCGTTCCATCTGTTCCATCTGTTGTCATTCCAAGCAGAGTCGCTCAATCGAATAATAAATACATTAACATCCTAATAAATACATTAACACCCTATGTCCTTTGTCCCTGTCCCAGTATATTCCACGACATTGTTTCACCATCCTCTTTATTTTCACGAGCACTCGACAACCCTGAAAACGTATGCAGCAACAAAACTCGTCGGAACTCATCGCATCGTTTGTTTTACCAGCTTGATCTGGCGATGCGAATTCACTGGCCCCGATTGCCGGATCGTTTTCTTTCTCACTCGAGTTTACTGGCCCTCGCCGATGGCCGAGGAAAGATGAGACCAAGTTTCGTGATGGAGTTCATAACTCGTGAAACGCCTACGGAAGTAACTTCGTCGATATCGACCGAATAGCCGTACGAACGAACGAACAATTCTCATCCGGTCCACTTGACGCCTCTGTTTCCTTTCTTTTCAGCTTCGGTCTATTTGACTATGCTAAATAGTCTTCCGCGAAAGAGTCTCTGTCCGATCCGCGGAGAGAGATAATTCCGCCCGTCAAAGAGAAACGCTTTCCTCGCTTTCCTCGTAATGTCCGTCTCCTCTGCTTCCCTCCTTTCTCGCGTAATAACACAGCACTCGTGCGAGCAGCAGCCCGTGTTTCACCTCCTCTCCATGGAAATGCCTCGGCTACGTACGACGTAGCGCGGCTATGTATGAAATTAGCATTAATACAAGAAAAATACGAGAGTCCCGGAGCCAGCGGGCGGATTATTCGTTCGTTCCGCGCCATTTTCCATCCGTGTCATTATTATCGTTCCCTCTCGGCAGCCTTTCGCGCCTCCGTTCGAACCGAAGTCATGAAATCTCGAAAATGCAACGTCAATCGCGTCCCTACGCGTCGAAACAACGCGTCCAGCTTATCTATTCGCCAGTAGGGGACGAGAAATTCCTCGCGGAATAAATTCGCCGCTTCTCCGGCCTCGGTCCGCGGGCTCTGAAATAACAAAAAGAAAAAAGAAAAAACAAAACGAGAAAAAAAGACAGAAACAAACAAAAACCGGTTGAAGAGGTGAGGGAATATGGAAAGCTGGGCGTCAAGTGAAATTGAAATTTTTACATTTCAATAACGTACTCGTTATAATCCTTCTCGTCCGTAGCGCCGGAACCGCGGCGTTTGTTGCCCCCGTGAATAATCGTCGACGATTTAACGGAATTTAACGGCAGTTCAGGCTTCGCAAGCGTGAACCGGAGATTCGACGATAATTCCGCGACGCGACCGGATGTCTTATTAATCCTAAGAGCTATCTTCAATTTACCCTAGAGCAGCTAGTGCCTCGCGTTGTACTCCTTGGCTGGTAGTAGATTACTTCGCGCCGTAGCCTCAGCCACGACGAAAAGTAAATGGTCGTTTACCGGTTAATTGCGTGGCGGAACATCCGTTTACACGGGCACTCGACCGGGGCAAGGGAACGAATGGAAACCAATTTGAAGGGAACGGAAGCTGGCGCGAAACGCTAGTCGAAAGTCGTGTCCCCGACGTTTAAAGCGAGAGAGCACCACCACCTCGCGAGACACTCGAGAAGGAAATCGATTTCGTCGATTAAAACAAAAAAAAAAAAAATGTTTCACTTGCACGAAAGCAAAACAAAAAAAAAAACAAAAAAAAACAAAAAGCCTCTTCTTCTCGCCGTATCGCGCCAATTAAATTTCCGCCTCCTCCCACCCTTCGCGTTGTATCGGGAAACTGTTTGCCACGTAAGTGAATCGTACTCGAGGACTGTTCCGCGAAAGTCAAGTCAATTACGGAACGACCCGCTCTCGGCGGGGGAGCTCTCTTTTCTCTCCCGGAGAGAGAGCTGTTGCTTCATCGAATGGGAAAAACGGTGTATTCAAGCCGTTAAAGGAAGACTTTCCTTTCTTTGCTTTCCACGTTGTGTGTCTTTGCTGGAAAGGCGAAAGGATACATTCGCTGGCTTATTTTTCGACCTTAATGGTTCGACCGAAACGGCACGCCCGATGCACTTTCTATTTGCCTTCTTCTTTGGAGCACTGCGGAAACTGTCGTCGCTTCTTTCCCTTCCTCTTTGACGGGCGCGACACACTTTTTGCCTTGAGAAAGAAGGAGGGCGAATAGGAGAGGGAAGAAGACTGGTTTCCGATTGAGGAAAACACAGAATTAAACGAACTTTCCAGCGGCGAAACTGCATTTTCGTTCGACAAAGGGATCGATAACTCGTTCCTTGCGGCCGGTTCGTTTTCGGTAAAAGCAGCCGGAGATGCTCCGTGTAATCAAGATGAGTGAAACAACGTGCTGTGAAAAGTGTGGCGGAAAGTCTGCGCGAAGCGACGATAGATTCACGCTCGACCCCCCCCAAAAAAAAAAAAAAAAAAAGACGCCAAAGAGGGGGAGGCAGAGAAAACCGGAAAATGGAAGGGAGAAAAAGAAACAGAACAAAAAATCGAGTCGTAAACCGGTTCGATTCGGATCGATAGATTTTCAACACGTCACCCGGTGGAATCTCGCGAGATCTCGAGGATCAGTCATCGTGTCGGCACACACGGCGCTGAAGGTGGAGAAATTTCGTACGTGGTGCAAACGCTGCTATCGGTGCCGAAGTTTACGAGGCTACAGGCTCATGCTACAAATTCGCACGTATCTGCTGACGTTCTTACCTGTTCGTAGGGGTTGGATTGCCATACGCGACGCATGGTATCACAATGGTGTCTTTCAACCGCGCCGACATATAAACCACCTTCTCGTTTATCATCGGATGCATGGTGCTGCGTATCTCTGCAAGTAGAAAAACCAGAAAACGATCGCATAAATAAATCCTTTAATGCCAGTGTGATCGCGTTGACAGAGGTAGATTTAATGAAAAAAAAAAAAAAAAAAAANNNNAAAAAAAAAAAAGAAATGATTCGACTTTAAAAGAAATAAAACTTTATAACACAATTCACCGCAATTTCAGAACGATTCAAGGTAATAATGAAAAAAGTTCGAGTTATAATCCAAGATTAAGATTCTATTGGGCGTTTAGATCCTTTTATAATATTGGGTGTGGACCTAGGTCTGCTGACTACTAATTTTGAGAATAGGTGGTGTGATCTAAGATTAAGACTTCGCAAAATGGCTGGAAGTCAGCATCTTATCGGTGGAGGAAAAATTTTTAACTGCTGACAATAGTGCTGTATGCGGTGTCTCAAACAACGATTGCTCTGGTGCGTTTCAAGTGATCTTTTCAGCTTTAGAATTGTATACGTGTTATTTGCAATTAGTGCTTTCCTTGGGGATTATCAAAGTTGAAATTCTCTTACTATGGGAAGAGATATTCTTACTAAATTAACCTCGACAAATTTTTTTCCCCTCATCTGCCAGTAATTTATTTACGAAGCTTCGAATAAAATGACATAGCATTGAAAATAATCATTCAAATTTTGTTGATTATATATTCCTAATACGTAATTCTAATAGGCATTTCTAATGTATAATTAGAACAAGTATAATAAGTATGCAAAAGTTAATGATACCTAAATGGTTTCAATCTTTGGAAAAATAATATCCTCCACCGTTTTTTTAAACGTTCGTAAGAAAGGATTAGAAGTCTAGTTTATGTGAATTATTGAGTGTCAATTGACTGTCTTTAGAAATTTCTTCTTTCTGAAATCCTTTCGTTCTTCTTCCGTCGTTATTATAACTTTCATTCTAGGCGTCTGTTCAGATATTATACTATTATACAACACCAAATGTACAGCAAATTAGAAAGAAAGAAATTCCAAGTTTTTTTAAATTTAAGTCAGAAGAGACGAATCGAATGTAAACAGTTAAAACATCAAGTAAGAATATTGATCATTTCAATTACAGTACGCATTTTAGACAAGCATAATTCAAATCAAGTTTACTGATTTCACAGTTTCATCAGTCGATATCTATTGTTAATCAATACTTAAAAAAAGACGAATTAATTGACTTCACATTTTGTTTAAATTTCTCTCGGTTTGCAAATGAAGAACAGGCTTGCACTCCTGGCAAGGCCCGAGTGCCTTATCTTTCCCACGAATTATCACAAATTTCAATTACGATCAAAAACCCCGTGTACTCTCAAGCTTGACTAATTTTATGACCTCGCTCTATCTCTTCCACCAGGAATACTTGGACCGTAAAGAAATTACGAACGCAGTGCGGTTGTTTATTGATACTTTGCGGCATGCTATTTTAATAAATTCTATTTTTCTATGCATTTCCTGGGCAACTTATGCGATGCACGTACGATCTTTTCTGTTACACGCGCTATTTGGAACGTCGTTAAATTTTGCGTTTCAGCACTTCGTTTACCTTTCTCTTTTTTTTTTTTTCTTTCTCCTGCTTTTCGTTACGCCTTCAAAGCTCCGTGTCTTTTAAAAGGGAAACAAAGGTTTTCCCGTTATGGATGGCAAATTGATTGACTTTCAAAATAATAGAAAATTTCAAATTTAGAACCTCTGTTTATGGCGGAATATTTGTCACCGAGAAACTCAAGTTGGAAACTGAAAAAGAAAAAAAAGAAACACCGAACTGGATAGATCGTTTCTGTCCGGTTTTCGTTAGCTGGACTAATAACAGGGAATCCGCTACTAAATTCGCTACTAAATCGTGGGAAAGCAAAACCTAAAATGTCTCATCATCTAAACTTCGAGGGAAGGTAAATTTGAGTTTTTGCAAGGGAGAAAAGCAATTGCAAATCGACGAACTCGATGCGCTACAACCGAAGGAAACAATCTGTCGGGCGAAATTTTGGACAATGCGCCGGTATTCGCCGGAAATATTCCTTCCTCGACTCCTCCATCCGGTCCCAGACGAGTTCGCGCAAGTTTTTCCCCGCGACGCACGCGAAATATATTCCGGCAGACGAGGACGAAATTGAAGGAGCGTGGAAGAAGCTGCCGGCGGTGAACAACGGCCGCGGAGGTTTTTAATAAAACAGGCTGCTGAATTAAAGACCGACAGGCTGTATATTACCGAAATGAGATTCTTCTTTTGCACGTTCGCGTGCAACGAAGGGCCGATTTTTGGTTACTTTCCGTGAGGCTACTGCGATTAATAATCTGGCTCTTCTGAAGTATGGTCTTAACAATTTTTGCAACAGTGCGGAAAACTATAATGGTGTTTCAGACATACTACAGAACGAATAAATAAATTTAATTTCAAGGTGTCACTTCAACGAAACAACTTTTTAACGATGTCGAAGCTAATTTAAAATGAAACATTTTGTTCCAAATATTTTTAGCATCATTGTCTATGTATTGAAACAATAATAAATAATAATAATTCATTATATAAAATATGTAATGCTAAATACTAATAAGTAATACTTAATTCTTATCGAAATGAGTTGACCTTAACAGACAGTCGGCAAAGAAATGATCGTGACGCCGCGTGAAGAGTATACACGTTATTAAGATCGATACATGACTTTATAGTAAATTTCTCAAAAACTCCTGGTTCTACGATGAAAAATTCCAAATGGAACGTGTTAACGACAGGGGCGATCGTCTTTTTTCTCTCTCTCTCTCTCTCTCTCTCTCTTTCTGTGCGGCGTGGGAACGATACGTGGAAAATACAACGAGTTGAAAAGAAGGAAAAACCGGCGGAGACAATATTGGATTACGCTGTTTGGAAATTTGATAGCGACAATATCGCTGAAGATTTAACGAAAAGGAAAGAAAGCCTCGAGGAAGGAAGGAAGGAAGGAAGGAAGGAGGGAGAGAGAGAGAGAGAAAGGAAATAGATCCTGCGAGATCGTCGACGAAACAGATACATATATACACGGGCGCGTGCACATGTACAGGCGAAGTCAGGGGGTTACTTTGCGGCGCAGACACGGCCATTCCCCTGTTGCCGTCGCCTCCTCCTCCCTCAGGACGAGTTCATGTAAGTTTGTTCCATGATATACGGGGAATGTTTTCCACGGCGTGTCATAAATAGCCGCCGGCTGAAAAAGGAACGCGGGAATAAAGGTTTCTGCGTTGGTGGTGAGGCAGAAGGGAGGAGGGATAGGCGAGAAGAATAAAAATTGGAAAAAGAATGGGTACGTAGAAGGGAATATAACCGAAAGAAGAAGAATAAGAAGAATAAGAAGAAGAAGAGGAGGAGGAAGAGAAAATAAGAAGAAAGAGAGGCGAGCGTCAGGCCGACGTTTAATGGAGAATTATGGTCGTAGATAGTGGTGTTCGTCTCGCGACGTGGCGTACCGTAAAGGGACAGATAACACCGATGTACGTATCTCGTCTCCGTTCACCGAGAATTTCAAATCACCCACCATCGTCGGCGTGGTACGTAAATTTACTTGCCTTTCCAAGAAACCGACTAGTAAAACCGATTTCGTCTACCTTCGACCTGCGAATACGGCAACGCTGCCAATGAAATCGCAATTAACTTATTCGTTTCATTAAGATTTCATTAACAGATATTCGCATAACTAGCGTTGGACTTTTGGAACGAGGCGGCGCGAGAGGACGTTGCACGCGTCATGGAATAACGCCGTAATAACGCGCTAATGAATATTACAACAAAACGGGTCGTGAAAATTCGCAATGAAAACGGCGGCCGGTGTAATTAAAGCGAAAAACGTTTTTCGCGGATCGACCCTGGGAATCGCGTCATTAGCGTGTCTCGTCCTCCGCTTCCGGTGTGTGTTTCCCCGCGAAATCCAAGCGAGCCTGGTCTCGCCCGCATGTTTCGATGCTTCGACACAGCCCAGCGCTAACGATACGTCGATCGATCACAACCGATTATCGCTCTCTCTCTCTCTCTCTCTCTCTTCACGATATACGAATTCGGCGGAGAAATTTAATTTAAACGTCAGTGTTAGGGCCAAGAGTACGTATCAGTTGTGACATGGGATGTGCTTCAATCAAGAAATAAATAAATTTGGGTCAATCTCAAATGCGATGAGGTCTTTCACTGAAGGCTCGAAAGAAAACAGCACTTCCACTTAGTCAGTTACAGTTACATAGCTTTTACATGTAGCACTCAATCGACAGTTTTTATAACCAGTATGTACAATTGTCACAGTCGGTCAAAAATGTTACAAGAAATTATTGAACATCTAAATAGTTAAGTTAACGATAAATCATAGGAATAGCAAGATCCATCATAGTTATTCATTTCTCACATCAGTAGGTGGTCCTTTGCTCAGAGTGATCCTTTCATTTCAGCAGTCGTGACTGTTTTCAACAGCCGCGAATATTACTCGATATTTCGGATTCGAAGGAGAGGATATTAACGCCAAGCGCGCCTTTTAATCGTTGATGGACGCCAGAGCAAGCGATGGAGAAAACAGAAAAAATCCGCGACGAGCGATGCCTGTCACGTGCAGATTCTTATCTCGGAGGTGGCATACACACACACACACACACAAGTGAAGACGCGTATCCGTGCGCGAAATCCGTTTACCGTTCGAGAATCGAAAGCTCGAGCATCGTGCAACTAACGACACGACGCTGGCTGGCTGGCTGGCGCTCGACGATGGAATTATCCCGCTGGATTCGCGATACGTGACCAGCCGAACGCGGTTCGAAAATTTTCCACGACCAGCGCGCACATAATTCGGAAAAGTTTGCTCGTTAGCCAGAGGAAATCGCTGCATCGCTGCGGAGGAGGAGTTTTCGGTTAATTCGATGTATTCGAAACGAGGGAAGGTGAGACGGAGAAACGGTGGCGGCGACCAACGACTGTTCGGGAATATGCAAACGATCACACCCCGAAGAACTTCATTATTAAGTTCGTAAGTATATAAGCGCGCTTAGCATAAATTTCTATATCCAGACGAGCCGCGACCAATGGCTCGCGACAGCTGTTCGCTTCTCGCCACAGCGTTCAAAAGCGATCCTCCTTTGCTGCGTGCCGTCGCGGTTCTTCGCCCGACGAGAGTTTAATCAACCGCCTTGTTAACGGGAAATTTCAATTCGCTTGATTACGGAAAGGAGTGAAATATAACGATAGAAAGGAAATCACGGAAAAATGAGGGCGAGAGAGAAAGAGTGTTGAGGCCAGCAACGATTTATGTCACGGACGGGATTTAAAACGTTTTTTTAGAAATTTTATATTCCTTAACACACTGGGTCAGCATCCCAACGCATATTATTAACGACGAACATCCCTGTCATAAATTTCGGTAGGTCCTCAGGCTGAACAAATCCAGATGGTACCCTGGAAAAGTGAATTCCCAGATAGGTTTCCAGACAAATTTCCGACCAGATACGAAAGGCAATCAACTCGAGACATTTCTCAACACGCCGACTTAAAGTAATTTTTAAAACCCACTTTGTCATGGGTCGTTCGAGTACATAACAAGTTCATTCGCCAATCGGTCGCAATGGAGTCAAGTCCAGGGATTCAATTCGGGCACACATGAGTGCGATACTCGAGTCCAACGCGAGAATTAGACTTAACGTTTGGTCTTTCAAGTTAACACAGAAAGTGAGAGAGAGAGAGAGAGAAAGAAAGAAAAAAGAGTGAAACGTCCGAGGAAACGCCTCAATGATGACGAGAGTGATACTCTCGCGAAAATTGCGAGAATTGCGTCTCGAGTAACTGGAACTTTGCAGATTCCGTTTACACGCACGCATGGCCGCGTAGCTGAAACGCAAGGTTGTATTAACCAACAACGATAAAATCTCTTCCCGTTCTTCCGTTTTATCTTCCTGGCGTAGTATATTTCCGCCTTGCCCGATAATCTGAATTATTCTTCGCGAGCCCTCTGCTCGTTCCATAAGAACGAAGCGAAGCGGATCGTAAATTAACTACAACCCCGAAGCAATTCTCTAACCCCTTCTGTTATTATTTCCCACAAATTAAACGACCCGTCCGCGCAATTTCGTAATTTCGCTACGCGAAAACAGCGAGCGCGTTGCGTTGCGTTGCGTTGTATTACGTTGCGGCATCGATCTTGTATGCACACGTAAATGGGACGCAAGTTAAACGGGGAAGCAATCGTTGCAAACAAATCTTTGGCAAGCCGATAGAGAGCCAACAGTTGCGCGATGCTTGCGCTCGGCGTGTATTCGTTTCCGGGACCCGTGTGCCCGGGCTAATAATAATTTGCAATCACTGTTTAGATAATGCGCGTCCGGACAAGACCGCCGCCGATGCACGACCGCTGTTTACCTAGAAATCCTAAACAATTGCCGCGAAACGCGAAATTCTCCATGATTCTCTCTCTCTCTCTCTCTCTCTCTCCCTCTCGCTCTCTCATTCTCTCTCACTTGGTTTCCCTTGGAACCCTACGGCGCGATCCCTGCCCAGGTAAACATCAGCCAGTTTCGGAATATCTCTCGGAACGTGAACGCCGATCGCGATAAACGACTGCCTGCGAGCGCCTCTCTATTCCATTAAAGCGGAATCTCTGCGCGAGCAGACGCACGAATCGCAAACAAACCCGCTGGCCATCGATTCACCATCCCGTTCGAATTTTCACGTATGACGTGCACGGCGTGTATCGTTAAACACTGTTCGCGAAATTTCCAGCATGAATGTGGGCTCCGATATTTCACTGTTCTTTTATTTTTTTTTTATTTTTTTTCTTTTTTTCTTTTTTTTTTCCTACGTTATATCGTCTCTTTGACGATTCGCCTGGCGTGGAGCTAATCCTTTGCTAATATCGTTTGATAGAACCGAACAGACCGGATACCTGAAATACTGATTGAGCGAGCAAGTTTGGAAACTTTCGGAATTACGTCGGGACGAAGGTTTCACTCGATTCTCTTGCACTCGGTTCCTACTCGATTACGACGTGTCGCCAGGAGAGAAGAGGAGACCTCCAGGAATTATTTCGGCGGCTATTTCGCGGGTCTAATTAGCTGGGGGCCTGGTAGCACGGGTCATCTGTCGTTGTATTTAAATATTCGTCCTCGTTTTACCGTACCCCCCGCCGTGCGGAATAATCGCCACGCGGTTGTAATAACGTTGATTAAACTTGAATAATAATTCCGGTACGAGTTGACGCGTTATTAAAAATGAAACGTTGGCTGCACGATGTCCATTCAAGATCCCCGAGACGAGGCGAGGCTGCGCGAATATATTCGTCGTACTTTCGTTTACCTTCACGCCGTGATTACGCGAAGCTATCGGCGTATCCGTGGCTCACGATCAAGCTGCCGGTGTATTAATTATTCCGTGGCAGCCTGCGCAGACTTATCGACTGAATGACAGGTCGATATACGGAGAGAGAGAGAGAGAGAGAGAGAGAGAGAGAGAGAGAGTCGAGCGATCGTGGAACGCGAAGAGGGAGCACCACTCTTCCGTCCGAAAAAGAAAGAAAGAGTAAATAAAGAAAAACAGGAGAGCTATAGGAAACGAGCGATGAATTATGACGCTTCCTGCGTGGGGTCACGTGCTAGGGATAAACTGGCAGCGAAGAACGTACAGAATGTCTCGCGCTTTTCTCTTTTTTTATTTTTCTTTCCTCCTCTCTCTCTCTCTCTCTCTCTCTTTCTCTCTCTTCTCCACACGCATCGTGTATAGGCACGTCTGAAGCTTCAACATGAATCTGGAGGGTAGGTGTGGCATGTGAAGAGAAGCATCATTAGTTAGCCCGGGCTCGAGTGGAGATTTCTCCCCTTTCCGCTTCTTCTTCTTCTCCTCCTCCACGTTCCTCGCCTCCTTCGCGTCTTTCCGCCTCTATATTTTCCCTTTCTTCCCACCTCTCCACCGTCGCACAGCCGTGGCGCAGCTAACCCCCAAAGCAGACGTTACGCCGGCAAAGCCGGCTTCGCTTGGATAACAAGTGACGCCAGCCAGGCCTCCTGGTTGGCGAACGACCGGGGAAACCTTTTCAGACGGGCTCTCGATTCGCGACCAGCCGAGCCTCGCCGAGCCCGGCAATTACGCGACTAAGAGAACTTTCACTTTGATCGAACGTCGATCATCCGATGGCTCGTTATTCCCCACCCTCCCATCTTCGATGCATCGCTGATCGTACGATGAATCTCGCAGTTTTCGCATCTAGGAAACTGTTTTTTCCTACAGCCGTCTCTCACAAATAATGAATTTTCCTCACAATGCAAGAATCAAGATTCCATTTTATCCGTAATTTGTGTTCGAATAAACACATAAACAAACATTCAAGAAAATTCACTTTACATTTACTTGGAAAAACTTATAAAAAATATGGCTTTCTTTGCCATTAAACTCGTCGTTAAAAATCACTGATTTCATCGATTTGCACGATAACTTCCGAGATATTTCAACAAAATGTATGTACTCTGCACCCTCAACTTTGAGGATAGTATTAATTTTCAACATCGACGATTGCCGATAAAAAAAATAATATGGGTCAAATATTTTTTTGAAATCTACATTCACGCGAAATTTCATCGAATTAATTTCTCTTTCCTTGTGAAACAGGCAAAGTCAATTTCCGTGATTAGTTACGCACACATTACAGAGAAAGATTCATCTGCGACCTGTAGTCGAATCGAAATAATCAATTCATCCTCGAATAAAGATTTGGCTTTCGCGATTTGAACGTCTCTATCGTTTATCGTACGTTTCTCCGTTTTGATTGCTTCGCCGCATGTTTTACACTTGTGCGGTTGTCGATGAATCTAGTGTCAAAGGGACAATCTCTGATCCCGGTTGAATAGCGTTATCGGTGTTTCCAATCGCACGAAATAAGGCTTCTAATTACATCCCGGCCGGGTAATGAACCAGCCTGAAACTCCGCTCGGCGGCGCAGCCTCCTCCTTTTTCCCCATTCACGCGCGTACCGCTGCCTTCCGAGCGTCGATCGATCGATCAGCGCCAATCGCAAAACGCGTTCTGTCGAATCGCGCGCAATCGTGCGTGCACAAACCAAGCCAGAAGAGAGTGAGTTGCTCGCTCGATTTGTAACCGTGGTGCGATGACGCGATCTCGAAACCACTAAAACCTGGAATCCTCTCGGGCAACAAAGAACGGAAAGGCCCGGTTTATTTGCCGGATAAAGTTCGTTCGATCGCTTGTCCGATCAAAGGAACGTGGAATTATATTCAATGACGCGTTCGAGGATCCGGCCTGTAGAAGGAGGAGAAAGGGTAAGATCGTGAATACGTATCGTGGACAAAAGTTCCGCGATGATGTTTTCTTTTCGGTTGGTGCACTTCTCGCAAGTTGGTGTTCTTCTCCCAGCGATGATAATTGACAGAGATCGTGTGCAGGGATTCGTGGGCCGACAGAGTGGAACGTTTAATTGAAAATTAACGAACGAAGATCTAGAGCGCTAGTCTTAGATCGAGCGAAGGGGCTCCGGGAGAGAATATCCTGCAGCGCTTGGTGTCCCGTTTCTCTCTCTCTCTCTCTCTCTCTCTCTCTGTCTTTCTCTTTTCACTTTGCCCCCGTTTTGTTATTGAAAAAAAATTTAATAACCGCGGCTACCGACGTCTTCGAGCCTTCGCTCGGCGAACGTTGGAACGGAAAGTAAAATAGAAAGGCGAAAGAATGGAGAAAAGGGGGATGAATGGGAAATGATTACGGTGGGAAGGCGTACGATTTTTCGATCCACCGGCTGCTGGGAAAACTCGACGAGCGTCTAGCCGTTGTCCAATTACGGATTCACGTACTTCGAGGGAGATCAGGCTTGAATCGCAGCGACGATGAACGATCTGGAATGGTGGTGGATCGGATCGAAGAACCGTGGAGAGATCCACGGCATCTGACGCTCTGCGTCATAAATATTCAACGGTGCTCGCGAGAAATTTGTAAATATCGCATCGCGGGCTGCAATAATAAGTTTCCGCTGGTGAGTACCTGTTCGCCGCCGTTCATCCAAAGCCGATAAAAGGCGAAAAACTTTTTCTCTGTGGCCCCTGTTGGATCTTTCGATACAGTACAGCCAAGAGGACGATGGCTCCTCCACTTTCGATACTCTTATTAATACCATCCCCGGGTCACGCGAAAGCCAGCCTCGACCCGTGTTAAAACTTTATTAGTCGGGTTAACGGGCGAAGCTTCGAGGGAACGTGCATCGAGCTTTCGGTAGAGATACGAGCTGAACGTTACAAGAAAGTGTGTTAACGGACAGAAAATATTGTTTCCTTCCCTCTCTTCCACACCCTTGCCTCCCGGTTTACCTAACAGGGCTTTCGTAAACTTTAAGAACAAACGTTTAATCCACGTGTTATAATTTGTCGCGCCATTTTCGTTCTATCGACGTTGTTTGTCGACAAACCCCGAGTCATTATAAACTGTTATTATTGCGTGAAGCAATAACTATCTTTTCGAAGATATTTTTAAACGGTTTTTTCCTCGAAAACGTCTTTCTAAAGTTTAAATAACTTGAAAAGCTTTTATACATCGTTTGAAAAATCATCGCAGTTAAAAAAAATTGCCCGAAAAACAAGTCACATTGTAACATTGAATTTCAGAGGTTTAGGTTGTAAATTAGTTAGTATTAGTTTCACCTGACTTACCTTGGGATAAATACAAGTGGACGCGCAACCACAAATTGAAAACAAATCGAGTTCAAAGGGTCAAAGAATGGAGAAGATCCCTGGAAATTTTATCGAATTTGTCCACATCGATCACGCTCTCTCTCTCTCTCTCTCTCTCTCTCTCGCAACCTCATAAATGCAAATGAGAGAAAAACACGGTCCCCGTGGACCTCCATGTGTATCGATTAATTTACATGGTATCGCGGCGTCACAGGATAAACGTAGTTCAGTCGGGTTATGAATTTTCGATCAGGTCAGAATGAAGTGTGCGCGCGTCAGGTGGAAACCGCGTTATCTTAACGGAAGCCGGGACAAAACGAATTTTAACGCACTCACCAGTCAGTTGAAGCCTGCCAACGTTGCTGCTGACGACCGTTTCCTGCGTCAAACGATGATGCGTCCTGCACCGATAAGACCGTTCCGCGTCCTCCCGCGTGATGTTCAGTATCATAAGCTCGCCGCTCGAGAGCATGTGATACTTGCCATCTGTGGAGAAACAGAAATCGCAGTTAGCTCCGTCGATCGTGTGACACACTGCGCGCGAGCTCGAGTTTCGAATCCTAAACTCCACTTGGAAATTTTTGAAATTTCTCGAAATTTAGATGTTCTGAAATATAGTCGAAAGTGGTTCCGATTTTTTCGAATTATTCTCAAGTTCACGAATCATCGCGATAAATTTCAATTCGGTTCAATTTCCCCGCCATTCAAACGGTTGTTCTCCACGAATTCGTTCAACTTCGAACCTCCAAACCCCCCCCCTCCCTCCCCCTCCTCACCATCGTCAACGC
>NIPQ01093162.1:0-13081 GCA_002806875.1 Lepidotrigona ventralis hoosana
AAAATATAAAGATTTATTTTTACCTGAACTTTATCTTGTTGAGTCGAATATGAAATTTTTTGTGTCGGTGTGGAATCATAATCTTCATAAATTTGTGTTGCTACGATATCCATTATGAAGACTCATGCAGATTACACAAATTACACACAATTCTTAGGTATCCTTTTTTTTTGAGGTTATGAATTTTCATTCAAAGCATATATGCGTAGAAGTTTTATTAGTAATTATAATAAATGAATTTATTATGACGTTTCATAGATTACACAAATTACACACAATTCTTAGGTATCCTTTTTTTTTGAGGTTATGAATTTTCATTCAAAGCATATATGCGTAGAAGTTTTATTAGTAATTATAATAAATGAATTTATTATGACGTTTCATTACACAGTAATGGAATAAACAAATTTGCATATTATTTATTATGCTGTAATCAAATAGTTGATAATATTTAATACGAAATATAATACAGCACAAATGTCATCACTATTCCCGCCAGACACTACTAGTGACTGAATATAAGGTTATCAATATACGAAAAATAAATTCTCTATTTTAAATTTGCATAAAAATAATTTAAATATGTTTTGTTAATTCTATACAATTATTAATTCTGTTTAAATTTGAAGCGATAACAATTTTATTTAAATTTAAATTTAAAGCGACAATAATTTAAATTCAAAGCGACAAATTTAGAAATTATTTTCAATTACAAATTATATACCTCAGTTTTTATCACTATTCGATTTCTTATCAACCTTCAGTTTTTTAGAAATAGGTGACAATATATAGAAATTTATTTATTTATTTTGATTTAATACTTACGTAAATATTCAAATTTTGTGCATGATTTCGTATATAAGAGTATCGCATTCTAGCCAATCATAAAACAGCAGTGTTCATCGCTGTGGCCAATCAGGAAGAAACGCTACGTTTTAGCGCCAAATGCCAGTCTGCTGTTGAAGAATAAATCCGTAAGATGCAAAATATATTCATATACTATGACTGTAATATTACATACAATATAACATATAACAAAACATACAATATAACATATAATAAAACATATAATATAATACAGTATATAACATATAATATAATATATAATATAATGTAAATATACATGTAATATAACGTGTAATATAATATATAATATTACGTATAATATTACGTATAATATAACATGTAATATAACGTAGTAATGTAATATTACATATAATATTATGTATAATATAACATGTAAAATAATAAACGTAATATAATAGGGTAATGTAGTATAAAAGAATGTATAAGATAATATATAATATAACATATAATATTATACATTATGTTACATATTATATTACATAACATAATACATATAATATAATATGTAACTTTATACTTGTATGAAATATAAATATTGTATACTATAATTATTATAAAAATGTAAAATAATTGATATTTAAAAGATATAAAAAAATGAAATGTGTTTTCATTCCTATCTCTGGTATGAAAAATCGTACTATTTATCTACTTTACATTACTTTCTCTACTTGAATATCACCATTAATTAAATAGGTATTCCTACAATAATTATTAGGTAAATTTTCTTGTAAACAATATAAATATAAATATCTAAAAAAAGAAAGAGATGAGTACTATATGAAATAAATGTATTATATTACATATATAATATGTTCTTTTGAAATAGCATTAATTCTGTAAAAATTTTTTTTATTCTTATATTTATTTCAATTGAATTTTTATGGAATTTTATATCTAAATGAAATAAAATATATTGTTCAGTAATTTATACGATATTTTTAATTCTTTTTATTCTTTAACTTTAGATTTTATTCAAAATACAATGAGAATAAATATTGTACTACGTACTCAAATCTATTATGAAAAAATTATCAATCGTTTCATTAATATATTAATTTTATATTATATTTAATCAAAAAATGTACAACAGATTATTTAATTAGTGACATTCATCTATATTACTTAAATTTTCTTTAATATTTTAATCATAAATTTAAAAATTGTATTAATATTGAATAAAGCAGTAAAATTGAGCGCGAGAAGTTCTTCCATACATAATAAGTGTCTTACTAATATTTTGGAAATTTAAATAAAGTTGAAATAGAATAGAACAGAAATTTAAATAAAATGCATTAAACACTGTTTGCGCATTAAACTCAAAATTATATCTATTTAAAATTAACGATATTTTTGATATCTATTTGTGAAAAGAATCTAACCTATCCTTATATCAGTCTATTTACTGTCATTTTTAGAGATGAAAAATCAATCATCATATTAAGCAATTAAAAGTCATGTGTGCGATAAAATTTTTCAATGAATAAATCCTATTTATTGTATTGTTTTAGTTATAAAATATGTAATATGTAAATGTAAGTCTGTGACATAAACATTTCATTTTCTTATAAAATATCTATTTACCAAGTAAGACGAGACTTTCGATAATTTAAAATTAAAAATGACGAATCAAGAAAGCCAAATTGATGCAGATCTAAATCTTTATTTTATTATATCAAATGAACACAAATCTGAAGATGATTGTGGTGAAGATATGTGGCATGCATACAATGTTAGTAAATTAATTTTTATATAAATAATAATTTCTGAACAATAATGAGAACAACAACATGATGAATTAATTTTTTAGAAATGCTGTGAACATGATTTGCAACCAATATGGATCAATGAAAAAGAATGTAGTAAAATGAAACCTGACAAAAATGATGTCTTTGTAATGGAAAAATTTGAAGGTGACACATTTAATAAATTAAAAACATTTAAATGTCTGTAAGTAGAAGTTCAATATCATATATTAAATTAAATTGTTATTGATTTTATAAAAATATTAGGCAATATTATTTTATTTTTACAGCATAGTTGGACCAAAATGTTTGTTATTTTGTTTCATTAATGGAGAATCAGTCCCAGATGGAACAAGTCCGGTGTTTACAACAGTAATGAGAGGTCTTTGTATATGTGCTTCTGGATTATCTTCAGAAGAAAAGGTATACTCATTGAAAACTGTTGTTAACATTTAACTTATTTTAAGCGAAAATAATCTTATTGTCATAATCTTATTACAGAATCATGTTCAAAAATTAATAGAATATATGGGAGGAATTTTTACAAGACAGTTACGTAGTAGTGTAACACATCTTGTAACGTCATCTGTCATGTCTGCTAAATACGAGGTAATTAAATTTATACCGAAATTATAATTATATAAATATGTCTATTATAACATTTGATTTTTTTAAATAGACAGCACTAGATATGAAAATACCTATAGTTACAAAAGAATGGGTTGAAGCAATTTGGGAAGAGAATTTAAAAAGCTTTGTCACACCAAATGACAGCATATTTAATAAATATAAAGCTTCTGTATTTCTTAATTTAGTTGTAACATCAACAAATCTTCCAAAACGTCAAAAGGAAGAAATTAAACGTTTAATTAATAGTAATGGAGGGGTAAAATATATTTTTTCAATATTTTCTTTTTTATCTAACTATTCTCTTACATTATTGCTCTTTTTTTTAGATATTTATGGGTCCTCTAGATGGTACAAAAGTTAATGTTGTACTTGCACCAGAAAATAGTCTAATAAGTGAAAAACTCAAATATGCAAAACAAGCAAACATTGCTTGTTTAACACCAGATTGGGTATATGAGAGTATAAAAGTTGGCTATGCCTTACCTTTTAAAGACTATCTAATTAAATCATTAAAGGCATCTTCTACTCCGGAAAAATTAAACGGTAAAAATATTTTGTTAGCATTAAATCTATGGCTTGTTAATTAATGTTATAACTTCTTGATACAGTATGTCCAAGCTTTAATTGTTCTACGATAAGTTCCATAACGTGTGATATTCAGCAAGAACATTATATAGATGAAAGCTCAGTAACAACAATAAACAATGCTTCTACTTTGGATCATTTATGCAACAATGCTTCTATTGGTTAGTAATATAAAAATGACTTAACAATAATAATGAATTTTGTTTAAATCTTATCTTTAAATTTTTTCCAGTTTCTACAATTACTACAGTTTTAGATAGACTTACATTTGCTGAAGCAAAAACGGCTGGTCCATTTTTAGATGGTTGCAATGTATGTAAATTATATTATACATCTTTCAGTTTCCCTATTATTTATTATATCTTTATCAATTCTTTCTTTTATTCTTCAGATTTATCTGGCTGGATTTGCTCCTAATCAAAGGGATAAACTTAACAAAATATTGAATGTTGGTAGTGCAACACGACTGGATGATATAACTGATGCTCTAACGCACGTTATCGTCGGAGACGAAAATAGAGCAGCTAATGAACTAAAATTAATGAAATCAAAAGGACTATGGTATAACATTAAATTAATATCTAAATTAATATCTATTTTATTTTACAATTTAATACTATTAATGTTTCATAATAGTCCATATATATTAACATTGGAATGGCTGGAAGAAAGTGTCAAATTAAAACGACCTGCGCCAGAAGAAAATTTCTTATGTGAACAAAAATATAATGCAGTTCAAAAAGTTACAGAACCTCCGTCTCCGTTGAGTAAGAAGGTAAATATGGTATATAAATTATGGTATACAATACGAACATTTGATATGTGATATGTGTATTTTTTCAGAACTTACAAATGCTACAAAAACCGAAGAAAGTCTCTGTACCATCATTCGACATAGATCGAAAGTTGGCAATGTTAGAAAAAGAAAAAGAAAAAGAAAAAGAATCATCTGATCTTCTTCAACAGTATCTACAAGATACAGTTGGTAATGTCCTTAAATAATTGTTTATATTTTTTATAAAAGAAATTAAATATACATCTTACATATTTATACATTTTACATATTTATTACTAGTTGAAACAAATGATAAAACCATACAAGAATTTTTAAAACCGCATACACCTATTTCGGATAAAAATAATGATAAAACTATAATTGATGAAAGAAAAAGTCAAGGAAAATATTTGAAAGAATCTGTAACACCTGTACAAGACAGATATTCGACAAATGATAGTGAAATACCAATTAGTCAAACCTCTACTTTAAATGATAAACTATTTGAAGGTAATATAATATATATATATATATATATAAGTTCGTAATATGGAATGAGATATGAACTACTGAGATATGAATAGACTAAAATAATATTGAACTATATATACAGGCCTGACATTTGTTGTAACTGGCTTCAGTGAAGAAGATGGTTTTGTAGCTGAAACTATAGTAACAATGAATGGAAAAGTAGTTTCAACTACGTTTGCTGGTATTCCAGATTATGGTGTTGTGCCAAAATGTGGCGCACCTTTAAAACATACAGTAAATGAAATTGTTACTGATTTGTTTATTGTAGGTGTCAGTTTTTTTTATTTTAATTTTTATATCTTGATATATCGTTTAATTTTAACATTTTTTTTTTTATAGGAGGATTGTGTAAATCAGCAACAAATAGTTGAAATTATGTATTATCATAAACCTCTATCTATAAAGAAGCATTCTAATCCATTATCAGACTGTGTCATTACAATGAGTACATATGTTGGAGCAGAACGAACGTATCTTGTAACATTAGCTACGGAATTGGGTGCCATGTATTATTCTTATCATATACACTTTAAAAACGATTACGAATGAATCAAATATCAACTTATTGTTAATTTCAGGTGTCAAGATATTTTTGTTCGTAAAACTAATCTTGAAAAAAATATATATGGAAGTACACATTTAGTTTGTCCAACACCGGAAGGAAACAAATATAATGCTGCAGTGAAGTGGAAATTACCAGCTGTTACTGCAGAATGGTTAAAAACTTGTGTAGCTCAATTAAAACGCGTTGACGAAACACCATTTCTTGTAGGAGAAACTATAGGTATAGAAATATCTAAAAACGCTTAATGAGCGAAAAAACACGTTATAGCTTTAGAGGAATATGAATTTTCGCTTTTTATCTAGCTCCTTTGAAAAATATATCCTATCTGAGAGACCTTACTTTTGTATTTCTGCTCTATGAAAAATCTAACTCAACGCAAATTTATTTCTGGTTAATTAAAATTAGATTTGGGATTTTGATAATTTATATACATTTTGGATATATTTTATATATTTAAATAATTTCTGATTATACTGAAATTAAATTTGGTTTGCATTGTAAATATTTCGTCTCCTCAGTCCATATTTCATTATATCAAAATTTCGTGTTGTGACTCTTTTAAAATTATTTTGATTGTTTTTTTCGCTCATTGATTGTATTTGGTCTTTAAACTGAACATATACACGTATTTCAAAATATGTATGTACATAAAGATTTTTCTAACATTAATTTTCTTAAGCTCCTGAAAGACTAACTGAAATTAATGAAGCAGACGTAAGTTTACTTAAAACTAATTCAAATCAAGTGGATCCTCAAACTGAATCAGCAATTAGGAATATTATTACTCCAAAACGGCATTTAGTCAATTTACAAGTATATAATATACTTTTCCATTCATATTTTTTTATTATCAATTTATGTGATTTACGTGATCTATTTACGATAAAAAAAATGTTATAGAATCAAAATAGCAATTCCAGCGACACACCGTTAATAAATAAAAGACTTAGTTTATTTATGAACAAAACTCCGCAATCATCACCGTTTCATGTGGCTACACCAGAAACGCCATATGGTCAAGTATTTAAGCCCAATCCTTCGCCAGATACAAGAAAGGGTTGGATAAAATGGGTTGAAAATCTTCCAGATTTAAGAGTAGAAGAACCTCCTTTGAAGAAAAGAGCACTTAGTACAGTTAGTATTTGTTGTAAACTTAATTATGTGCACATAAAATATAAAATATCTAATAAATATTAACATAATTAAATTTATAGCCTCTTTCAGAACTTAAAAAACAGTTATGGAAGAAACTAAAAAGTGAGAGCTATAATCCAGAGGTAATACGCTTTATTAATAAATTTTTATATATATTTAATAATAAATATTTAATAATAAACATTATAGCAGAATAATGCAGAAGAGACGTTATCTACTAACAATGATCAGTCAGTAACAACACCAGAAGCAACAATGAATGATAGTAAAGTAATCGCTACTACTACTCCCATTAGCAGAAAATTAGATTTCACGAATGAAGATAATCTGCTGCCAAATAATGAAATTAACATGTGAGTTAATACATAAGTATTTTCTACAGAGCAAAATTTCATTAAGAAAAATTAAATAGTTTCAAATGCAGCATTACTTCAGTACTTGAAACCATTTAGTTTTTTTTTAATAAAAAAAATTTCTCGATCTCCTACCGTTTTAACGTTATAGTTCAGTCCACTTGAAGGACATCCTATACAAAACTTTTTATGAAATTTTCATAGGTGTTTGTTTTCTATAGGCAAATTGCACAATTGGATCAAGTACTTCAAAGAGCGTCAAGTACTCCCGAAAATAGATACTCTCTTTCCGGAGAAAATGCAAACACATATAATGCCGAATCTGCCGATCCCATACAAAAATGTAAGTATTGTCTGTTTTAATACTTAATTATCTAATGTATATTCTATGTTGTAGTTATTGCAAAAGATTCTCAACCTGTCGATGCTATTGTATGGGAAGATCCCAGCCATTCAAAACGGGTAGGTTTTCTTTTATAGGTTCTTTTATAAAATCGATTTTTTACATTTAATTTACTTTAATTGTAATTCTTGTTTAATTTTTATTGGCCAAGTTGACAATGCGTGAAGAACAAAATGAAAGTATAGCACACGAAGAACATACTATAAACAATGATGAAGAATTCTTAGAAAAAGAAACTGAACCGAAAAAAAAGAAACCAAAATTCATGCTATCGCGCGTAAAGGTACATATATAAATTTTTATATCTATTATTATATGTATTTTATAAATATGTTTGCTCTAACAGGATAAAATAACATATGAACAAGTGATAAAAGATCTTGGTGGTGATGTATCCTTAGATACTAGCTTCGATACAAGTGCAACGCATTTACTTTGCATTAGGTTGTCAAGAAATGAAAAAATGCTTGGGAGTATAGCATCTGGAAAATGGGTTCTGCATTGCATTTATTTGCGAGACTGTGAACGAGAAGGAAAATTTCTTGATGTTAATATTGATTCTCTTTTTATTTATTGCATATGTGTTTATAGTTATTCTTTTATTTCACTTTTATTTCACGTGTTGATAGGAAGAAAAATATGAGTGGGGAAATCCAAAAAGTAAAGGCATCATACCAGATCCAACTGGCGAAGTTGAAGAAACAATCGCAGCAGCTGCATATAAATGGAGGCTTAGATTATTAAAAGAACCGAACGGACCGTTTTACAATATGGTTGCTTTATTATTAGTTTCTGGGGATAAACACGATCAGTTTAAAAGATTAATTGAAGCTGGAAGTGGTAAAGTTGTTCGAGCACGGTAAGGATCATTATCTTTTTATTAAACCCATATTTACAGACGTTACAATTTATATTTACATTACAATTTATCTATTATTTGTTCTAGACCACCATATGATACAAGTCCGACTGGAAAAAAGATTACTCATTGTTTCGTAAATGTAAAACAAGTTAGTCAACCGATTGATTGGGCAATGCTAGCTAGTAAAGGTATTCTCTGCTTTATGCCACAATATTTGAGCGATTATCTTACTGCACAAACCCCATTAAATCCACGAGAATGTGTAATTCCAGAATTTAAAAAGTATTTAACATTATTACCGAAATGAAACGATAATAAATGATGCTTCTAAAAAACTTTGTATAATAAGTATTAACAATTGTATATAAAACTGTATTGTATATAATAGTATTAACAATTGTATATAATACTTGACTTATTTTATCAAATTGATTCCTTATTCCTTTAAATGTATTGCGTTATAAGAAGAAGAAAGGATTTATTTTTTAATTATATGATATACATTTCTTATAGTTTTGTGAAATTTAATCTAAATCCTTCTGGTACTGTTAAAAAAACGTTTGAGACATCAACTCCACCCTTATATGTAGGATCTAGTGAAACTTCATAATTTTTAAGTATTGAAACCAAACCCATACCAGTTTGCAATAAGCCGAGTCTTTGTCCTATAATGAATATACCATTAAATAATATAAATTAATAATATTATTATGTTATTAGATTGTTAATATTAAATTTATATTATTATAATAAATGTATTTACCGACGCAAATTCTTGGTCCATCGCCAAAAGGCATGTATGTACATTGCTTAATATTTTCTTTATTTTCGTCACTAAATCTGTCAGGATCATAACGCAGAGGATCTGAATAATACCTTGGGTCTTGATGAAGACCACATAAAGCCACATAGACAGGTGTTCCTTTTTCTATAACAATCTTAGTTCCTGGAATCTAAAAAGGTTTATTACTTAGAACGTATAATAATGAGTTGTAGAAATTTAATAATCATAAACATAGCATGTATTAGATTAATTAGATCTTTAATAATGCATGAAACACTCTCCTTTCGTGTATTCATGTATTATTTAATACGTAATACAAACTCAAATTAATAAAGAAGATGTCTGCTTGTACGTTAAAAGACTGTATTATTATACTCATCCTATTACTTCCATTTCATTTTTAAAATTTAAAAAGAAGAGCTTGAATAAAATTAGAAATTTAAGAAGTAATTGAATTGAAAACATAGTCGGATAAAAATTTTTACGAGAAAGAAAATCCTTGTTGCTTTCTAAATAATTGCATGCACTTAAAAACTCGTTCATTATGCTAAATAAAAATCTATTTATTTGTCTCTTTACCTTGTAATCCTCTACGCAAACTCGATCAATAAGCGGAGCTGGAGGATAAAGTCGTAGAGTTTCCGATATAACTTGATTAAGATATTTCATATTTTGGAAGGCATCATAAGTCCATCCATGCTCCTTCAATTTCTCATGAATTTCTTCTCGAGCTCGCTTCTGAATCTCGGGTTGTTTAGCAAGTTCGTAAAGAGTATAACATATCGTTGTTACACTTGATTCACGACCAGCAATAAAGAAGATGCCTGCTTGACTCACCAACACATCACCCTCAAATTCTAAAGATAGATCATTATTTTTTAAATGTAGCTGTAGACACAAAATAATTAATTAATAGTTAGTACTTACTAAAATCGTTTTCCTGTTTTTCATTTTTCAAATCTACTAAAGAATCGATCAAATCTCCTCGTTTAACTTTGGTCATTTCTCTGTTGTCCATGGAATCCCAAAATACTTTACGAAAATAATCTGTAGACGATCCTAACATTTTACCAGCGATCAGTTGTGCAAATTTGGGGAAGAAAAACATAAAGCCAATTTGAATCATACGGAAAAGTGTCAATTGAAGTCCTTTTTGAGCTTTTCAAAGGAAAGAAGAAACACAATAAGCGCGTGATCATCACTTTTTTGATAGTAGAATTTATAGAAAATTTCTTAACAAATACCTTTTTCAAAGAATTGCATCGTTTTTGGATCGAATGAATTTACTTGAATTCCAAAAGCGACGGAAGATATAATATCAGTCGTGTACCTCAGAGCAACATTTTTCATTTCTATACTTCTTGTCTTCACATCGTTTGTAAATTGTTGTTCTAAATATGTGTTCATCGAATCGGCAGTTTCGACGATCAAATTGAAGACTTTCTTCATTTTTCCGCTGCTGAACACTGGTGATATTTTGTTTCTACAAAAAAAAAAGTACTCGTTCGTTAATAAAAATCTTTACCATTCGCCCAAAAATATTATTTTAATAAGAATCTCTTTAAGATGCATACCTCAAATATCTCCATTCTGGATTGTGGATCGTGAAGAGATTAGAGCTCCCAATTTTATCGCGAATCGATTGGGCCGTGAAATAACGATCCGGAAAGTAATTGAAATCTTTGATTAAAATCTGTTTGATCAATTCTGCATTTCTCAATAGTAAGAATGGCTTGTGTAGAATATAAATTCCAAGAATATCATCGTTATTAGAAGCTTTCTGGTGTAATTCACCAATCACCAAGCCGGGAGACTTTTTCGATTGTATTATATCTTTTGCATTACCAAACAGCCAATGGCTAGGTAAAGTAGGTACACCTCTTCTTTGCCAATAGGTACGTTTATATTGTATGTATAAAAACAGAAACGTCCCAAGGGTGATGACCGTAAAAAGAAGATCCACAAACCGAAAGTTTAGCATTACCATGATTTCAAAAGTCAATATTTCTTCAGCTCTTCTGAGATACTGATTAAATGCGTCTCGAATCCGTCTTATTATATAAATATGTTCATTATATAAGTTATCCGTCAAAAATGTTTACCGATAATTTATATTGGCGATAATAGTATGATAGTAAAATAGTAAGATAATAGTATGATAGAATTAAATTTGCTGAAAGTAAATATGAAAGAGTAAAAGAGCAATTCTTAATATTAAATATTATTATAATATTAGAATATTAATAAAAAAGTTCGTTTATCTAATTTTTAACATTTGCACGACAATATTGCGTAAACATAATTATCAATAATTCGATTGCAAAATTATCACAATGACCGTGTATTTTAAGTGAAAATAATGATTCTGCAGAAAATGATTCCGACGAACAATGTTTCCTTCATTTATAAAATTATAAAATTATAAAATACGGTGAAATCAAAAGTGGATTATAAAAATAAGAACATTCTAATTTTTTGTAGTAAAATGGTAACAAATAAAAAAATAATTCTGTAATAATAATGATAATAGGTGCATGCCTTTTAAATTTTTCGTAACAAAAGTTTCACATTTCACAATTAATATTTTCGAACTATTTTAATTCGAGTAAAATATTCTCGGAATTTTGTGGTAATTCAATTTTTCATACGATTCATTTCTTACCTAATTCACTACCACAATTTTCAGTCTGTGAACAGATGCATTATCTTGCTGAATAAAATCGTTCTTTCCTATGACTTTGTATAGTAATTTTAAAATTACTTAAAAATTTATATGTTTATTTAATTTTGTTATCCATTATAAATATTAAAAATTATTAATTTTATCTATACTGGCAAATAACACTATGACAGTATAAAAATTTATTGTTTGTATTTATAAAAATTAATAACACGATAAAATTAACGCGTAGTAATGTTTACTTTTAAAAAACAGAGGATCAGAGTTCAACTAATTATTATTATGTTATTAAACGTTGACAAAATTAAAAATATTAATTACACTTTTATAATAGTAACGAATCATAACTTATCTGCTTACACTCGTACGTAATAATACTAAAAAAAACTTTTGATGCAATGTCTCGCTTATATGTATTTCAAGATTGAGGTTTATGTAATTTGAGTTCATGTAATAGAGCAGTTAACTCGTTCTTCTTATCTGCTTACACTCGTACGTAATAATACTAAAAAAAACTTTTGATGCAATGTCTCGCTTATATGTATTTCAAGATTGAGGTTTATGTAATTTGAGTTCATGTAATAGAGCAGTTAACTCGTTCTTCCGATTACCTACAATTTTTCATCCGCACAATAAAAGCTTACGAGTGAGTAGAAGTTCATTTAAGCGGATATTACATAAAATTTCGTTCAAATAAATCGAGTTCATAAAACGCAGTATTCCAAAATCTTTTGATTACCTACAATTTTTCATCCGCACAATAAAAGCTTACGAGTGAGTAGAAGTTCATTTAAGCGGATATTACATAAAATTTCGTTCAAATAAATCGAGTTCATAAAACGCAGTATTCCAAAATCTTTAATGTTATACGAAATATAAAATACAACGTATACACACAAACGATAGACAAAATTCTTTTACAGATTTATTTCAGCGTCTATAATACACGAATTGTACATATTTATATATTATTAGTACAATCTTACACGATTCCATGAAGATCCTAGTATAAACATCGCATCATCGAATGATTTTTAAATTCTACAGGTAACTATAGATACATATACAGTCGTAGCTTCGTAATTACTCTTTTCCCGTGTAAGTATTTTTCGAAATTTATTAGTTTTTACAAATTCAAGAAAAATACAT